>QNUK01000761.1:0-265267 GCA_013621035.1 Clarias magur
TATACGTAAATACTGTATGTATATATGTAAAGAGAGAAAGAGAAAGAGAGAGAGATAGGGTCACATTGTGCAGTGAATAATTCTGCACTTACAAAGCACGTTTATTGATTGACTGTTTATTTATTTATAGATAACACCTTGAGTTCAGCACGCTCCTGTGCTGGAGAGCTCCTGAGATAACTGACAGGTGCACGGCCCACACAGGGATCAAAGAGGACCATTCAGCACTGGCCAATCAGGTCGTTCCAAGGGGGCGGGGCTTACACAGCCATCGGTGTGTGTGTGTGTGTGTGTGTGTGTGTGTATATGTGTGTGTTCTGGCGTTTCCAGTGCTTTAACTGAAGCGCTGCTCGGAGGAGGGCGGAGTGTGTCTGCCAAGGATACCGAGACAAAAAAAAAATATTTTTTTAAATTAATTTTATATTTTCTACAGAGCAGGCAGGAGACAGATGTCTGTCTCGCATGGAGGAAATCTGATCTATCCAAAGCAAACAAACAAACAAACAAACAAACAAAAAAACAGGATGCTGCTCTAAGATCACAGAGCATCACATCATAGCAACGAGACAAATGTAACGGTGTGTTACGGGGAAAGCAACAACAACAACAACAACAACAGGAAACAAACAGGAGTAAACAGGTCTACAGGTGAAGAGAGGATGCTGTGATTAGAGAGGAGAGATCTCGCTCAGGGTTTAAAGGATATGGCGGTTATCAGACTGGCGCTGCTGCTGCTGCAGGTGGGCTCCGTCGTGGGCTCTGCTCCGGCACCGAGAACAGACGAGCGTCTTCAGCATCCTCAGCATCTTCAGCATCTTCAGCATCAGCTCCAGCATCATCAGCTGCCGAGGGTCGTGGCTGCGTTTCTGCACACGGGCGACCCCTCGGCGCTCGAGCGCGCCAACTGCACCGCGAGGTACGAGCTGAGCGCTCTGCGGAGCGCGCGCCCGCGGCCGCACACGCGCTCGCACCCGCACCCCGTCGCCCGGCCCGCGCTGCACGCTCTGACGCACGCCGCCGGCTTCCTCCGCGCGCTGCTGCGGGAGCGCGAGCGCAGCCCCGTGCGCGACCTGGAGTGGTGCCGCGCGCTCGTGCGTAGCGTCGTGGACGGCGACGCCAGGATCCACCGGGCCGCTGTGC
The DNA here is from genome assembly GCA_013621035.1 of Clarias magur. NCBI lineage: Eukaryota > Metazoa > Chordata > Actinopteri > Siluriformes > Clariidae > Clarias > Clarias magur. Next base: position 1,141 of record QNUK01000761.1, read on the forward strand.
TGTTCGACGCCGCGTCCTCCTCTTCCTCTTCGTCCTCCTCCTCCTCCTCCTCCTCCGTCTTCATCCAGGCCACGCGCCGCGGCGGCGACGTCGTGCTGCAGGACCTGTCCGCGTCGGCGCGCGACCTCCTCCGCAACGACACCGAGTGGTACCACGCGCACAGGCGCAGGAAGGAGGATGAGGAAGATAATGATGAGGATGAGGAGGAGGAAGGGGGTCACGTGGGTGCGGGTGAAGGCGTGCACCCCGTGAAGTGGTCGGCTCCGTTCCTCGAGTGCGACGCCGGGAGTTTTGTCCCGCGCTGGCTCCTCAGCCTGTCCACCGGCTTTCACGGGCTGAAGCCGAACCTCGCACCCGACTTCAGGTGAGGAGTCACGTGACGTCACTGTGCGTTTTTATGAATTTTTTTGGGGGGGAATTCATTCACATTAAACAGTCGCGCATGCTCACAAACCTCCTCTAACACACCTGAGGCAGGTGTCTCCTCCCACTCCCACTGTAATCATTTTTTTTTTTTGGCACATTTCTAATTACTACATTTCATCCCATAGACTGTGAGACTAAACTTCACAGCAAATCAAACACATCAAACACTTTTAATTTAAAGGTTAAAAAGGTTAAAGCTAAAAGTAATTTGCTGATCTTTAATGTAATCAGTGATATTGTTATTATTATTATTATTATTATTATTATTATTATTATTATTATTATTATTTGAGGTTGATGTCCACGTCCATGTCTGTGTGTCTCTCTGTATAGCAGAACTCTCACTTATTAATAGACAGAAATCACATTCTGTAAGGTTGAGTATCTGACGCCTTGTTTACAATAAGTTGTATTTCTTTGGTGCTCAGACAAACACACTGCCTGTTCGGTAATCGGAGAGAGAATCACAGATGAGAAATGGAAAAAGTAGATCAGATAAAGATGAAGTTTTGTCTTAAAACGACTCCAGAGTGTTAAAATTCACTTCTACCACTTCAGCGCTGTTATTTCAGCCAAAGTGAAAATATGAACGAATCCCAGGAAAAATATTCACTTTATCTTTTCTCATTAATATCTATTGGTGCAGGTGTTTGTTTACATTGAGACAGTAGCGCATTAGTAGCTTATTTTAAAGTAGATTATTAAATCCCACACATAACTGTTCATAACATCACTTTTACTCAACATTTAGATTTCACTGATGGAGCAGATTCAACTTCAGGCAGAGATCTAAGGACTGCAAAAGTTCCATTAAATTCTGTCCAGCGGTCGATTTAAAACACGCCCACAGTTTGTCGCACGTGCAACAATATGGACATAGACATACCGAAGTAAAGACAGACAAAAGATTTTTTTTTTATGAGACTGGTTTTGGGTTCTCCCATGTATTAAACGTGAAGGTATAATTGAAAGAGCGAGTTCTGAGTGTCGATGCCTGTGAGTTTAGTAATTCTCTTACTACATCCCTGTAGTTTTGTTCATCCTATGGGAAGTAAACAGTTGTGTCTGCTCTGACATCACTGCGGCGTTGTTGCTGCTAGTGCAGTTATGAAATAATTACAATTTTAAATGACTTTATTAATCCCTATTAATAGGCAATTATAATTCTTCACATATTCCAGTTAGGAAGCTGGGGTCAGCGCCCCTGGAGGACATAGGGTTAACAGAGGCACCTTGGTGGTGCTGGGGCTCAAACCCCTAACCTTCCAATCAGAAACCCAGTAACCTACAGCCTTAACCGGTTGAGCCACTGCTGCCCTATATTTTAACCCCCTAGTTATTTAACAGGAGGAAAACAATATTCACCGTATAAGTAATAACAGCAAAAACAAAACAAAACACGTTAGCCAATCAGAAGCCTGGAAAAAAGGTTAATACAAAGTGTGTCACACTCTGACGTCAAACATGGTCTTCAAACAGTATTTCAGGAATTTCTTCACCCATTTGGAGAAATCAGATTCCCTCTTTTTAAAAATACATGTTTGCATGGACTCGGCACCAGAGTTATAGAAGTAATAATGGAGACACTGGAATAAAAATCCCAGCTATAGGATGCAGAGACTAGCTTGTGACCTATGGTACGAGATGACGAGTGGTGCCATTGTTATGAACGGTTAACTTTTGAAAGCTGATCTGTTTAAACAGAGTGTAGAGATGAGGAGGTGAGAAACCTGGAAAGAGTAATAGGAGTAAAGCGCCACTGCATCACCCTCTTCCAGTAATGATGAAGCGAGGGCTAACTGCGTGGTCCAAATTCATTTTGTCATGCTGTTGAAGATGATTTGTAAACTGTTCTGATTGTAACTCAAGTCGTTCGGGTTGTGTTTTCTCCCTCAGTGGTTTGAAGAAGGAAAATGAACCATCAATACTGGACTCTGTTCTTCCAGGACAGAAATGAAACCTGTCCCAGTTTGATCCGTTAGATAATTAGCCGTGCAATGTGACGCGACCTGTTATCGCGGGAATTTGATTGTGCACATCGTTTACATGTTTACTTGTTTTCCTTGTGCGTCATGTGACGTATTTACGAGTGTCCTGTATTGCGTGGAGGAGAGATGTAAAAAAATAAAAAATAAAAAAATAGAGCTGAGATATGACCAGGCTTCCAGGAAGTGTAAAAAAAAACAAAAAACAGATTATATTCCGTGTGGATTCCCGAGAGACATAGGTTGAAACGCGGTAATGTCTTTTTAAGCGTGGATGTTGATGCACCTTCCTGCTCATCTGTCTTTCTGCTGTTTATCGGGTGGAGGATGTTTCTAAAAATAGCTGCAGATGTGCAGTAGGATAGGAGCAGCGTGAGGAACCCACCGGCAACGGCTAATTAATTCCTGCATGCATGACCTCGCTGTGCACACCGGTGTCTTCAGGAGATCATGTTGAATGCATGTTTGATTTATGGAACGTTTTTTTTTTTTTTCAGAAACTCAGTTGAGTTTATAATAAAACAGCTTATGATGCAGATGTCAGGAAGTTTGATGCTGTAGACCAAATTCCAGTAATATTGACAGATTTTTGTGAAGAAAATCGATTCAGTAACATCTCGCGTTTTTTTTCTCGCGTGGCAATTCATGTATCGCCAGACCGATTTCAAAATCAATTATTTTTTTAGAAATTTATTTTTAATTTTTATATGTTTGCATTTGAGGTGGTAAAAATGCTGCAGTTCCTCTATAATCCTACAGTTGGTGCTCTCTGAACTATTAATTAGTGGTGCTTGTGAAGTGAAGCTCTACTATTATTATTTCACAGGCTTATTATTCTTTAGTTTCTTCTTCTTCTTCTTCTGTACAAAAGTTTGGCGCGTAACTAGTCCCGTACCGTTTGTCGTAGACCCACGAATGGGGTGTCAAATTGTGTGGCTTATTCGGGAATGGGGTGCTATGTCTTTACTAAGGGGTTGAGACCAATGAGACCAACTTTGACGGATTCTAGCGCAAACTAAGAATTTGAATTTGAATTTTGAAAAGGTTCGCAAGCTGTGTCAGAACATCATGGCACAAGTTGTACCCCTGAGGCTTAAGAGGTGCCCAAATTTGCCCCATTGACACATAATGGGGACTTTGGCGCGTAACTAGACTCATGAAAGACGCGTCGAATCGTGCGGCTTATTCGGGAATGGAGTGCCATAGACTTAACGTTGAGGCCAACTTTGCCGAATTCTAGCGCAGAGCAAGAATTTCATAGAAATCTCAAATTAGCATCATGCTAACAACATGCTAAGGACCTTGCTAGCTACCGGCTAATATGTTCGGCATAACGCCTGCGACATGCTAATCATGGGAGCATCATGCTAGCAACATTTTAACAGGCAGCCAATCAGTTTCTCAGGATCATTGTGATGCTGTCAGGCCACGCCCTAGGCCCGAGTTTTGCCACAGCAAAATGCTACTTCTTGCTACTCAGTATTGAGTCCCTGTGTGATGAAATCAGACTTCCTGTTTACTTGGGTCAAGTCTTAATCGAATATAAAAACAACCCCAGGAGTTAAATGATGCTAATGATGCTAATCATATAATGTAATGTAATGTAACAGCATTTTTCATATTTTTCATATTACATTTTCTGCATTTATATATTTTCGTGCACTGTGCCCTCGCACCTCCAGGGTGGAGGGTTCGACTCCCGCCACGGGTCTGTGCAAGTTCGCATGTTCTCCGCGTGTACTTGGTGGGTTTCTTCCCGGTACTCTGGTTTCCTCTCACAATCCGAAGACTGGGCAGATTGTGCTAACTGGCATTAAGTGAGTAAGTGATTGTGTACCCTGCCTCCTGCCCCGAGTCACCTGCGATAGGTTCCAGGCTTCTCATGACCCTGCCGATGGTCTAGAGAGTGAGTGAGTGAGTGAGTGAGTGAGTGAGTTTGTTCTAGCTCTTTGATTGTGAAGTAACTGGCAGCTTTGACAGCTATTTGTGTGCAATAAACACTTCTTATTATTTCTCTCCTCGTTTGTTTCTTTTGACCTTTACATGGAAATTACCGAGCCAAAGCCTTGTGTTGCACGAGAAATAATTAACCAGAAATTTGGGCACGCATGCACAAAAAAAATGAAAAATTTTCAACAAGAATACAGAAGCAGTACAACATTAGGCAATCGTTTATTCTTAAAGCTGAGATTTCAGGATGATCCGTTGTATGAATTAGACAAAAGGTATGAAAAATATTAACGGTAGATAAATTGTCATGATTTAAGAGGAATAAAACACTCCAGGACATTGAGTTAGAGAAAAATAATTCTGTTCTAAGTGTTCAGTAACTCTGCTTCATGACCTTACCCCCTCTCTTCTGTAATAGCACAGCACAATGCGTTTCATTTCTTACATACTGTAGGTGATGTTCACATAGACCCTTTTCAAACCTACGTCGCGATGACGTCATGGTGTTATCTGGAGGCGAAGCAGTGGGAGGCTGGATGAGAGCATTAACTCCTTCAGGCTAATCAGCTACTAAAAGATGTCGTCCTGCTGTGGTGTTGTGAGTCACAATCAAAGGAGTAATGACTGTAACATTAATTTTCATCACAAACCAGCTTTCATTGCCTCTAAAGCAACTTTGCTTAAACACAGTGACATGAAAGCTTGGACAGAAACGCTGGTGTTTGTAGTGCACACTTCCTATCCGGTGAGGGCCGGTGTCTGAAGCTCTGTCATGTCACCTCACGTTAATCAGGAATGGAAAAACTACAGTAGTAGGAGTAACGTTATTTCTTTTATGACTCTCTAAGCAGCTGAATGGTGATTATCATGTACTAGACCTACTGTAACAGATGAGCAGCAGTTTCACAAACACAGTTAGCAGTTTGTTGTGTCACACAATACAGACCCGTTCTGTGTAGATGATTGTGTTCTGTGTCCTGGTAGGTGTTAATCTCTGCTTATTTAGATCATCCATCATATCAATCCAGTCCCGCAGGTTATGGTTAACTTTTCCCAGGAACACCCCCGGTTTAGGAGAGTGAGTGACTCTACATACTCAGATAGATTGCTATTCACTTCCAAGAGTACCAGCGAGGGTTAGTCAATGCATTCAGATGCCTTTCAGGCTATTTGTACAAAAGAAGTGTTTAAGAACACACAAAAAAGGAGCCGATACGTAGATAGATTGAGAGATAGACAGATAGATAGAGGGCGTCCCCCACTTACAAACGAGTTCAGTTTCGGGATCACGTTCGTAAGTCTGATTTGTTCTTAAGTCCGACACGTTAAGTCTTGTGCATCTTTGAAACAAATATAAAATTTAAATCGTACCCATCCACTTGACTAAATCTTTCCCCTTCCCCCACACTGCCATCATGTGGCCAAAAACCGTAACCGCGCCTAAGGAAATTAATCTCACACGGTGTTGTCTCTGCGGCTTTGAATCGCGAAGGGGATCCCAGACGCCATTTTGTCTCGGAGCTGTTTTCCACTGTATTGGACTGTGAACTCAGAATTAGGATTATTCACCATCAGGACAGCTTTACAGGACAGACATTTTCTATCATCGTGCCCCCAGACTGATGGCCGGTGAGGCCGACTCATTTCACGTACACACTGAGGATATTGCGTATAATTGTAAATATTGGTATCCGGTGCACTGCAGTGTCTATTTTTTAGTACCGTACACCTGGGCTACTTCTGTGATTGAACCGAAAGTAGAATCCGTTCGTATCTACGGAAATTCATAACTCGAATGTTCGTAAGTTGGGGACTGCACGTACTTTATTGATTCCAGAAATTTTTTTTAATAATTTGGCATCCCTGTTGTCATCATGTACTGTATCACTAAATATATCATGGTTTAAATTCAGCACACACCTTCTAATATGCAAGCAAGGTTTCATGGATAATTACATGGGACATTTAACGATATGTATCAATCCAAGTCCCAAGTATTGTAAAGACCTTTAATGACACTAACTGTGTGTCTCAGCGTGGGTGAGAGTCGGTCTGTACGGTCGGCAGTACTGAGGAGAGAGCAGCTGCCTGACAAAACCCACATTATTTTTATTTACTGCTACGAAGCTAACCATCTTTTAACACAAGGCTGAATCTTAAATCCCTCTCTAACCCCTGATCAAGGGCACTACTTGCTGTGTGGAACAAGGGATTGTACATCCTACATAGTGCACTAGCTTTCCATTTAACACTATTTGGGATTCGACCCCAGAACCCAGTGGTTAACAGAGCTGATATTCTAAAGTGGAATAAGTGTGAATGTAAAGTAAATCTGGTGAGTTTCTCAGGACTGTCCACCATCTCCATGGGTTATTCTCCTCACCTTTTGGTACCAGTAAGAATTCAAAACTACTTTCATTACACTACCGGTCGGTTGGCAGCTCTGCCAGTCGCTGAAGGATGTGTGTTGGCAGAGCAAAATAACTGGTTAAATAAACAAACAATCCATAATCTGTTGATAAATTGGTGTTTGTCCGGATATGGCACTCGGGGACCGTGCTTTATTGCTAGATATCAGCACGGCTGCGTTGTCTTCAGTGCTCTGGCTTATGACCGCACACTGTGTACAGCTGTGCTATATCCAGCAATACAGCACTCCCTCTCGTGTGACAGTGCTTCATTATATTTCTGCCTTCCTGCCTAAATTGAACATCATAATGAGGTAACTGATTCCGCAGCAACCGAAATATGACTTGCACTTTGAGTTGAATTTGAACGTCAAACAAACAAACAAACAAACAAACAAACAAACAAACAAACAAACAAACAAACAGTTTGTGAAATGAACGAATGTAAGTATAATTGAGTTGAGAAGAGATTTATAGTGCAGTTCTGGTTTAAGTTTAAAAGCAGTGCCAGACGATTATCAGAGAAGGACAGGATGTTCAAATCCGATCGCCATCGTACCGATTTTCAGGCTGTGCGGCGTGTGTTTTTGGGAACGCTGACTCGGCCTGATGGCCGTAAGACGGGAAGTGTGTTAATGTTGTGCTGAATGTTCTTCGTCTTCGCTCTGTGTTCTCCACGGGGAGTAACCGTAACACAGCGGCTGACAGTGGAACAATACGACTGCTTCCTCCACACACACTAATTAATCCCCCAGGTACAGGCGACTGTGGCGCAGGTTACAGTCTAACCGCATTCCACTTCCTTATAAACCAGCTCTGCGCTCCTAATGCAAACATCACGCACAGGACCGTGTGTTAAGCTGTTGACGTTAAGGTGTCTTCTTTATCCATTTTTTTCATGCTTAATTCATTTTTTTATTCTTCACTCATGTGATTTTCATTATTGAGGAATAAAACACTTTAGGGCATTTATGGGAAAGCTTAAACGTTATCACCCGTTATGTTGATTACTGTATATTCTCATAGTGGGATTTAACGGCGTGTGTTTTTATTCCAAACTTTACTATATTTTTAATTAGCTTACAGTACGATGATGTGGAATGCCCTAAAATCACGTTAGCTCCTCCATATGTTTCAGCAGGTATTCACTTTCTGAAAGTTAAATAAATAAATAAATAAATAAATAAATAAACACAGCAGTCATGTTACTGAGAAACCAGAAAACGTAAAACATCTTTGTTCTAAAGATCTCAGAAAAGTTCAGGTTATATGTTAAATTGTTCCTACTGAAAAAGAAAACAACAAAGTAGTTCTTTTGCAATCCAGGGCTTTTGTAATTTTTTAAATTTACATGAATAGAAGACTTCATCAAGCTTCATCATGGCCTAGGCTGACTGTAAATAGCCAACGTTTACAAGCTACTAAAATATGAACAGGTCCATAAAAAAAAATAAAAAAAAAATAAAAAAAATCATTTTAAAAACAATTCTTAGAAAAATCTTAGAAAAATCATGAAAACTTCCCCGATAGCAGAAGACTCCGACGCGGATGTGAGGCGGATCTGCCAGAGGCAAAGCGGACCCGAGTCGGATCTGTTTATTCCCAGCCATGCTGAAATAAACAGAGTAAGCACAGATAAAATGAAATAAAGGCTCAGCTGTGCCTCAGTAGAAGGCAAAACGTCCATCTCATTTTTAACATGTTTGCTAATATTAACTGGTAACATAGTGAGTACTAGTGAAAAGTTTAGACACACCTTCTAATTCAGCGTTTACTGGATTTCTTTTTCAAAACTATGAAATAACACAGTCACTTAGTGGTTTGCACCGTCGTCTCGCACCTTCAGGGTCCGGGTCTGATCCCCGCCTCGGGTCTGTGGGTTTCTTTTTGGGTACTCCATTTTCCTCCTACAGTCCAAAGAGGATCGGCTGTTCTGGATCAGTTCCTGTAAGAACAGTATTGTGTGTCGAGTGTGTGTGTGTGAACCCCACCGAGCTCCATGATGAAACTGTCTCTCATGAAGACCTGCCCAGGAAAGCGAGACCAAAACTTACTGCTGCAGAGGAGACGTTCATTTAGAGGCACCGGCCTCAGGAATCACCAATTAACCTCAACCAGCACCTGAGATTAGAGCCGTTATGAAGCTTTCCTTAGGAGATTATTGTGTAGTTTTAGATAAACGCCTTCAGTATTGTTTTACAGTGTAGAAAGGAATAAAAATCAGGAACGACCATGGAGTTAGAATAAGGGGGTGTCCAAACTTCTGAATGGTAGCGTGTGTATTTTTAAAGTTAGCCTGTTTTTAATGCTAATGCCAGGTTGGATTAGTGTCAATAATGGTAGCTCAGAAGGCTAAGGCACTCAGTTACTGATCTTTTTTTTAAATTTTTCTTTTTACATGAAATCACAACTTTAACTTAATTCTATCAGCTAAAAGTGTTAAAAAAAAGAGACAGTTAACACCTGTAGCAACATTTATATATATATATATATATATATATATATATATATATATATATATATATATTGGCTATATATATATTAACATGTGGTTTAGGATTGACTTCTAACCAAACTTTCATGTTAAAGTGTATTTGACGTCTTGATCCTTTAATGCAGCTTTGATACAAAGATAAAATACCGTTATTAATTTTAGCACGCTCTCTTTCTTTGACGCTCGTGTCTTCTTCTTTCCTTATATAGAGGCGATACTCTGTCTCTCTCTCTCTCTCTCTCTCTGTCTCTGTCTCTCTGGTGTGAGTGTGTGGACCATGTGGCTGGTTCGTGCTTGATGACGTAGAGTCACATGGACACCTCATGCACCCCTCGTGTAGGTCACATGTTGGCCAATGATAGGACCACTGTTTACTTTCTTTGATCGGTCATATAATCAGAATTATTCGAGGTCTGACTGTTTGGCCTCCTGATGCTGTGATGCATGACCTCAGTTCATAAATATTTCTATATTTAGCTGGCCCTAAGTTAATTCGTTCCACTTTAATGATTTAATCCGAGCTCGATGGCCACAACATCACAGCCTATTAACAAACCCGTCCTTAATCTGCTGCATCCAGCCCCGGCTCGGCGCTCCTCGCTCCTCTCCCAGATAGCACCGGTCAATACGCTGATGAATAAGTAATGAAAGATGTACAACAGCGAACCGGGGGCCATCTTTATTACAGCCCTCTAATGCGCCTTCGCATTCATTTCTGCGACTCGGAACGTTCCGGCGTTCCGAGCTGCTTATCCTGGCAGATAACCCGCGAAGATATTTCACTCCTGAAACAGCCGGCGGCGACGGACGTTCGGTTGAAATGTTAATTGCTTCCATTACAGTCGCTTTGCTATCTTGACAAGTCCTATTATGCGACGTTTTCTGAGAAGATCGATGCTGGAGATTGTTGCGTGTGATAACACTGCGCTCAGATGGAACCATAACACCTGTACAGGCAAAGCAATCAGAAAGATATAACGGGATGCTACATGTAGGAGGAAAATATCTCGTTTTCTGTGTCTCTGGAACAGAATCAAGCCCAAATCCACTCCTACTCACACTAATATTCATACAAACAGCTCTAACATTGTGCTGCTCATCATTTTACCTGAACGGTGTGTGTATCTTTAGGGGGAGGTGATGTGGGACAAACATTATATTGTAATTCTTAAACTATTTTCAAGCCTGAGGCGTGTTCAAGTCAAACCGGGACTTATGATTGCCCAGAATAACAGAACCGTTCTGAAAGTAAAAACTCCCTTTATTTCTCGATATAATCCCGTGCTACACTAATGCATTTTTCTCAGTTCGCCGGAGTCATGATCATACTGCCTGCTTCACATCTGAAACGCCGGCCTCCCAGGAACTCCTTTAATGGCCCAAACTTGACTGGCAGACTTTCAAATATATTCATTAAACAATAAAGCATCAGAAACGTTTAAAAAAAAAAGTTTCACTTGCTTGGAAATGGTTCAGTAAATAAAAGTAGCAGTAAAAAAACAACAACTTGTAAGTCAAAGTTGTTTGATGATTGTTCAGATTGTGCTCAGAAAACACATACAGTGGAACCTTGGATTATGAGCATAATTCGTTCCTGAAGTGGGCTCGTATTCCAAATCGTAAACCAAATCGAATTTTCCCATAATAAATAATGAAAACTCAAATAATTCGTTCCACAGCCCCCAAAAAATAAATACATAAAAATAATTAATACAATATATAAAGTACAAATAAAACAAATTAACCTGCACTTTTCCTTTAAAAAAAGTTTAAATAAATCCCGACAGATAAGTGTATCCGTTTGTGCGCGCAGGTGGCGTGTATTTGTGTGTGCGTGTGTGTGTGTGTGTGTGTGTGTGTGGAATTAGCCCCTTCCCTCGCCTCATCTTACAGAGTAAAACTCCTCCTCCCTTACCCCACCTCGCTTTTTAAGTTTCACAACAAACACACACACAACGGAAACACTGTTTTAACAAGGGAAAAAAAATCTCTCCAATGACACTCACGTGAGTGCATACTAACGGAATCACTGCTGTCAAGTAAAACAAACAAACAAATGAACCAGCACTTTACCTTTGAGAAGAATCGTGACAGAGCTGAGTTTTCTGTGTAAAGCAGAGAGTGTGTGTCTGTATGTGTATATTATATATATGTGTATATATATATATATATATATATATATATATATATATATATATATATATATATATATAATATATGTGTATATTATACCCGCAAGAGTTGCGCACTAAGACCCAGCAGGGGAGACGTTTACCCACAATTCCGCAGTGCAAGATAGAGAAAAATCATTGGCTCAGTTGTCATCACGTGACACTCGATGTCAAAACAAGAGCGCATGCGTGATACATGATACTCGGCACTCGTAAACCAAGACTTGCTCGGTTTTTCAAGTCAAAATTTATTAAAAATCTTTGCTTGTCTTGCTGAACACTCGTAAACCGCGTTACTCGTAATCCAAGGCTCCACTGTACTTAGGTACTTGTGTAACAGAGTCATATTGACCACCTCAGTGTGTCTCGTGGTGTTTAAGAGTAAAAGTCTGTTGTGTTTAACGGTGACCTGGCGGGATCTGGGAATGATATTAATATGACATAATTGTATAAATGTCATTTTAAAAACTTATTCCTTCTCATACACCTACTTTAGTTCTTTCATAAGTTTCTAGCCTGGCCTATTTTGTTCTTATACTTAGCTAGAACTGGCCATAAATGGATATTTCTGAAAGAAAAACAATGAACAAAGCCGGGTCAGATCCTGCGGAGGAGATCGGCCCTCACGCGGCACTTTGTTCCAACCCCTGATCTGATCCGGCTAGTCGTGTCTACATGGACCTGTGATTCACCTTGGAGCTAAACGCTGTAGGAGAGCAGAACATGTCCACACAGAGATCTGTAAGACCTGTATGATCAGATATACTTGCTGTAAACCAGGCGTGTACAAGATGGCTGCCGTATGTCTCTCTTATGTCATGTGGAGAATCGTGGAAATTAACGCGAGTCTGCGAGGTGCTAGACACGTGTTAACACAGGGGGCAGTATAGAGCCACAAGCGACTGACTAAACAAACCAGCGTGTTAGGAGTTAACGGTTTGTGTGAGGTGTAACGATTTGTAATACATATTCATAGTATTTGGTACAGGATGTTCCGAGTGAATTCAGTGTAGCTGTAACTAGAGCTGAGGGATTGTTTCCATTACTTTGGTTAAAATAAAATAAAATAAATAAATAAATATTTTTTTTCTAGTCACCCAATAATAATACAATTCTACTTTCTTTCTTTCTTTCTGAATCATCAATCATTAATCATCTGATTGATGATTTCTCTTTATCATTTTTCTCATGTCACCCAACCATTACAGTGCATCATTTTCTTTTTTTCTTTCTTTTTTCATTTATTTTCCTTTCTTTGTACTTTCTTTCTTTCTTTGTACTTTCTTTCTTTCTCTTTACCATTTTTCTCGTCACTCAATCATTACAGAATTATTTCCTTCTGATTGTGTTGAGGAACTCAACCAATTCTTTCTTTCTTTCTTTCTTTCTTTAAAATTGCAACACATTGTGTCTTTTGTTTAATTTATATTTTTAATGTATGGTGATTTTTTAAAAATTTGAGCTGCAGTTCGTGACAACAGTGTAAAGTTTAAAGAGACATTGTGCTTATCAGATGGTCGACTTTTTTTCTGCATGAAACCGCTAACGTTCCTGACCATCAGGTATGGTTTGGCTATAATGTCTGTGTTAAATAAATAATGTATGCGTGTGTGTGTGTGTGTGTGTGTGTGTGTGTGTGTGTGTGTGTGTGAACAATGGGGGCTGATTCTGCACGTGCAGACAAACTAATGTGTCGAGTATAAAGTGTTCAGTGGTGAGGAAAAAGTAAGAAAAAGCAAGAATATAAAGGATGGTGCAGCAAATAGTTTTTTTTTTTTTTAATGAAATTTTTATTTCCAAATCACTGGAGATGGAGAACATGAAGGTGCAGCGGTATAAATAGTAACTAATAACCAGACAGCTCATTATATATTAAGTTCACACGAGAGCACAGTATCATTTATTTTCCATTAAGGAGAAATCTTTAATTGGTGTATTTATCTGCTTCTGATCCTGATTACTGTTCAGACGGGAAAACTCAAAGGCCCTGGTTCTGAAGAAGATGTTTTGAATAAAACTCTCTCTCATGAGCATACAGACGCAGTCCTGTCTGACCTCGCTCGAGAAGTTCAGTCTCCTGGGAGAAATCCATCCGCCTCCGTATTGGCTAGATTTAGTACGACTGCATCTCTCCGTCTGGACCGAAATTAAATCTGAAGCTGAAGACGGAGACACATGCATCTTAAAATGCCCCTCTCTGTGAGCAACACGAAGAAGAGACATCATATGTGATGCTGAGACCGTGCACCGCCTCGCCTCTGTTCAGCCGCAGGACGCTGGAAACGAGCTCCAATTCAGTTATTCTGATAAAGAAATAATCTCAGGTCTGCTTTAAGTCAGCCGGGACGCAGAGAGGCTCAGCCTTAGTATCAGAACAGCGTGGAGTTTAGCAGGTGGACAGAGAGAGAGAGAGAGAGAGAGAGAGACAGGGGGGAGATGTAATGGAAACACATTAAGCTGACAGAGCTAATGCACCTCTGTCTCAGAGATGCCGAGATCACTTCATCTTCAGCTTTACTCATCAGAGCACACGAGCTCCTCTACCACCTCTAACACACCCGCGCTTTCCCTTCTGTCACACACCTTCTCTTTCTTTCTTTTTCTTTCTTTCTTTTTTCATTTTTTCTTTCTTTTGTTTTGTTCTTTCTTTTGTTCGTTCTTCCCTAATTTCTATTTCCAATTTCCCCACATATCCCATTCACAAGACAATTCTTTCTTTCTTTCTTTTGCATTTTTTACATTTATTTTTTCTCTCTGTCTTTCTTTCATTTTGCTTTCTTTCTTTCTTTCTTTCTTTCTTTCTTTCTTTCTTTCTTTCATTCATTCTTCCTTCCTTTCCTTTTCTCAGTTTCCCCACATATCCCATCCACAACACAATTCCTCTTTCTTTCCTTCTCTCTCTCTCCCTTCCTTCCTTCCTTCCTTCCTTCCTTCCTTCCTATCTTTCCCCACATGTCCCATTCACAACACAATTCTTTCTTTCCTTCCTTATTTCTCCACACATTCCATCCACAACACAATTCCTCTATCTTTCTTTCTTGCTTGTCTTTATCCCTGCCTTTCAGTCTGACTCTCTCTCCCTCTCACTCCCACCCCTCTCTTGCTCTCTCCCACCATATCTCCCCCCCCTCTGTCTCTCGCCCACCTCAGGCCGTCTGCATTACCCGAGCTTATGGAGCATCGCAGTTGTTTTCCCCCTGTTGGTTTCCTCTGGCCGCTTTAATGATGTGCAGTTGAAACAATGTGAAGTGCCTGATTGCTTTGTCAAGCTTCTTCTTTGATGATGCTTTTGGCTTAACTGAGAGACAGGATGCGGATGAACAGAAACATCATTATAGCTCTTTTTTTATTATCCCAGACTCATAACGAGAGATGAGCTTACAGTTTCTCTGGCGCTGGAATGCTGAGGTTTGCTGATGTAGATACAGTGACCTCAATATAAATACAATATAAAATTTATGCTTGAAATAAATGTTTGGTGTTTAACTGTGAGTACACTGAGCTAAAGCCGAGAGGCAGGGAGAACTGAACTGGTTTTACTCAACTCCTGGTGTACAATAGGACATACTGAGGTGTGGCCTGTTTACCTGTCTGTCAGTCTCAGTGAAGGAGGTGTGGCCTGTTTACCTGTCAGTCTCAATGAAGGAGGTGTGGCCTGTTTACCTGTCTGTCAGTCTCAGTGAAGGAGGTGTGGCCTGTTTACCTGTCTGTCAGTCTCAGTGAAGGAGGTGTGGCCTGTTTACCTGTCTGTCAGTCTCAGTGAAGGAGGTGTGGCCTGTTTAACTGTCAGTCTTAGTGAAGGAGGTGTGGCCTGTTTACCTGTCTGTCAGTCTCAGTGAAGGAGGTGTGGCCTGTTTAACTGTCAGTCTCAGTGAAGGAGGTGTGGCCTGTTTGGCTGTCAGTCTCAGTGAAGGAGGTGTGGCCTGTTTACCTGTCTGTCAGTCTCAGTGAAGGAGGTGTGGCCTGTTTAACTGTCAGTCTTAGTGAAGGAGGTGTGGCCTGTTTACCTGTCTGTCAGTCTCAGTGAAGGAGGTGTGGCCTGTTTAACTGTCAGTCTCAGTGAAGGAGGTGTGGCCTGTTTACCTGTCTGTCAGTCTCAGTGAAGGAGGTGTGGCCTGTTTACCTGTCTGTCAGTCTCAGTGAAGGAGGTGTGGCCCTGTCAGTCTCAGTGTGGCCTGTTTACTGTCAGTCTCAGTGAAGGAGGTGTGGCCCTGTCAGTGAAGGAGGTGTGGTGACTGTGTCTCAGTGAAGGAGGTGTGGCCTGTTTAACTGTCTCAGTGAAGCAGGTGTGGCCTGTTTAACTGTCAGTCTCAGTGAAGGAGGCGTGGCCTGTTTGGCTGTCAGTCTCAGTGAAGGAGGTGTGGCCTGTGTAACTGTCAGTCTTAGTGAAGGAGGCGTGGCCTGTTTGGCTGTCAGTCTCAGTGAAGGAGGTGTGGCCTGTTTACCTGTCACTCTCAGTGAAGGAGGCGTGGCCTGTTTAACTCTCAGTCTCAGTGAAGGAGGCGTGGCCTGTTTACCTGTCAGGTCTCAGTGAAGGAGGTGTGGCCTGTTTACCTGTCAGGTCTCAGTGTAGGAGGTGTGGCCTGTTTGGCTGTCAGTCTCAGTGAAGGAGGTGTGGCCTGTTTAACTGTCAGTCTCAGTGAAGGAGGTGTGGCCTGTTTAACTCTCAGTCTCAGTGGAGGTGTGGCCTGTTTAACTCTCAGTCTCAGTGAAGGAGGCGTGGCCTGTTTGGCTGTCAGTCTCAGTGAAGGAGGCGTGGCCTGTTTACCTGTCAGTGTTGCAATAGGTGTGGCCTCTCTGCACAACATTTCCATCCAAGGAGGTGTGTCCTGCTTGCCTTCCAGTCCCACTAAATAAGGTGTGGCCTGTATTCATCATAGTGTGGCCTCAGTCATTTAGAAATGGTCAATTTTCACAAAAATCGAACTGGTTGAAGTCACATTTCATCACGTCAGATTCCATCTAAAAATACCCAACTCGTTTCCTGCATCACTTTTAAAGTCCCCTTGTTATTCCGCTCCATCCCTTTAAACGGGATTATAAACCCAGAGGATAATCTGCGTTAGTAAAGCTGATGAGCTCTCCCCAGCATTGTTCCTACGTTATATGATATTATCACAGACCTAATCGTTTAGATCCACAGCGTATGTCTGACCTTTCACCTCCTGACCTCTGCTCAGAGCCGGGGTTTTAAAACTTAATCACAGCAAAATGAGAAACAATGTTAGAATGACAACGTCTGTGAATGTTTAGCCATTGTCGCTGTAGAAGAAAGCTGGAGTTGTTTCCTGGTCTGGTGCTCCTGACGTCTCAGTGGCTGTTCTGAATGAATTTTGATATGTGACTGTAGACCGTGTCTTTCTCAGAAGGTTGGTAACCTGAGGCATATCCTGAGTTTTGCTTGACTGGGTAAGGATTTCAAATCTCTGATGTATGTCTTCAGTTCCGGTCTTAAATGGCATTGATGGTATTATATATCATGGGTGTATTTTTGAAGCACAAAACTGGTTTCCAAAACTTTTTGATACATCTGAAAAAAACTTGATATGTTATGATCTTCTAAATATATTTCAAACAAGAAAACAAGATGCTATTTAGTTTCAACAGAAGTGACAGGTCTAGAGTATAATTACTGGATTGCCTTCTGAAGTACCAGGTTACTAGTTGTATTGTGAACAATTCACATGATATAGATTAAAAAGGAAAGGCGTACAAGACAGTGTTGAGACTAGCGATGCTCTACGGCTTGGAGACAGTGGAACTGAACAAAAAGACAGTTGGCGGAGCTGGAGGTAGCAGAGACGAAGATGTTGAGGTTCTCTATGGGAATGACAAGGATGGATAGGATCAAGAACGAGTCCATCAGAGGGAGAATCCATGTTAGATGTTTTGGAGATAAAGTCACAGAGGCCAGATTGAGGTGGCTTGGACATGTTGAAAGGAAAGATTGTGAATATATCTGTAGAAGGATGCTGAGGTTGGAACTGCCAGGCAGGAGGTCTAGAGGAAGACCAAAGAGGAGATTTCTGGATGTAGTGAGAGAGAACATGAAGTTAGTTGGTGTGAGAGAAGAGGATGCAGAGGATCGGGTTAGATGGAGGCAGATGATTCGCTGTGGAGACCCCTGAAAGAGACCCAGCCGAAAGACAATGTTACACTGTTACATGAGGTCCACTGTCCGAACAATGGGGGTTTTAAAAGTTAGAATGATTTTGAATGTTGCAAAAACAACAGCTTCCCACACACAGTGTGTGTATCTCGTGTCACAAATGGCTTATTGTTGTAACGTTTCAGTTTCTTTTGGAAATACTTCCATGAGGAACATCTTAGCTCCCAAATTACTCTAATGAAATGTACAGTACTGTCCATTACACTGCTCTGTTTGTTTTTGAAAACCATGTCAATAATGACCCTCTGGCCTGACCACTGGCTCCGGCCGTGTGATTCTAAGGGAGGGACTTTGGGGTCCAGCGTCCTCGGATCCATGCCCAAGTCCCCAAGTGTGAAAGCATCTACAGATAATGGAGGAGAGGAACTGGTTCTATCTCAAACTGAAACCACGACTTATCATTTTTAACGAGAAATAAATGTAAGTGTTTGCAAGTTGCAAACATTTCTGAATGTGTGGTTTTTGCTCAACACACAACTGTCAGTAATTACAGTATTCTCCCATAATGGCATTGTGTTTTACTCTGAAAGAACCTTGACAACAGGAGAACATGACAGAAACCCAGATATCCTACCATCAAGTCTCACACACGTAAAGTAATAAACATCTCCCAGGGATGCCGAAGATTTCTTTTAAATTTCTTCCAGGTGAAAGATGACAGTCCAACGTCACATTCGGGCAAACTTCACCCTTCACACGTAATTGTAGCCGTTTATACATGAAAGGCAGCAATTATTCCCCCGTCTTCTCGTGGTCTAGCCCGGACGATGTGACTGCTACCGATCACGTCGAGATCTTGCCGTTTTTTTCACGTCAGGTCTGAGTGACCTTGGACGATTCAGCGGCGCGGCCGCGGTTTGACGAGCGCAGGCTCTAAAATTAGCTCCGGACGCAGAGCTTCGATTAAGGCGAGTGGCGGGAGCACGCTGATGTTCAATCCTACCGGCGTGTTCTTCGTGTCATAATGAAAGAAACGAGCGTGGGAGGGGGGGGAAGGACTGAGAACGAGAGAGGGAGGGGGAAAATGGAAAAGCACGTAGAGAGAGATGGCTGAAAATGAAACCGAGTCAGAAGAAGAGGCTCGTCGTCTCACACAAGAAGCAGCGGCGAGTTTCCCGTCTCAGGGCTTCATGGAGGGAACGAGTGATGTGAAAGTGCTTTCAGTTCCGTGTTGCTGCTCTGGAGCACCATTTTTATTAACAAAACAAAACGGGTCAAAATCTGCTGTCAAATTAACAATTTCTTTTGTTTTTGAGCAAACAAGCCATTTGTTAAAGCTTTATTCCGCAGTGTTTTTGTATGATGATTCTGTACAATGATTCTGTATTATGATTAGGATTTATAAAATCCTAATCATAATACAGAATCATAATATTAATCAAATAAATCAGCACAGACGTATCGCGATAATATCGTATCCCATCCCTAACGGTTTACTGACTTCAGGAAACAGAAAATAAAAACCATCAGCATCCTTTAAATGTGCCACTCACGTCCAGACGGGCCAATCCCAGCTCTCTGTGAGCTCATGTATGCAGAAGAGGGTGGATAGTGCTTCCTTCCACATGTGTTTTCCTGCCCTGTGGAACGAACTCGCTCCATGGACAACTGTAACGGAACTACGAATGGAAGAAAGGTCCGATGATGTGAAAGGAATAAAAGCATGTCAGGATGTGCTGTTATAAGAATCGGCATGATGGTAACAGGAACTCATCCTCACCATAATTCAGTATGTTTGATTTCTTACGTTTGTTTCGTACAACAGCACATCCTGTCATGTTCTGTTCCTCATGTCTGTCAGGCAGTCATTTTCTATTAAACTCCAGATGTCCTGAAGATTAATACAAGCCCGTGTGCAGCACTACGCTCTCCTGCACTCATTTCCTCCATGCTAAACACGGCAGCCGGAGTGCGGGCTTCCCCGCCGTCTCCTCTCTCGCCCCCGGCACGGGTACCATATGCCCACTCCGGCTCGCTGGCAGGGAGGAGGCCTTCCGAGGGTGAAGGAAGGAATGGATGAATGAGTCCGAAACGAACCAAATGTTGGGTTTTTAAACACGGCGAGTCTGCCGGGGCGCTTTCGTGATGGATAGCGGATGCTGGCTTCGACAGACGCCAGACCACCTGTGTGCGAACCGAGGCTGTGACTTTTATTACACAATTCAGTGCAGTGCACTTAATGGCTCAGTTTTATCATTATTACTTTTATAAAAGATGTGTGGAAGTCTGTCTCTGTCACCCTCCATTTTTATAACAGATGCTTATTCTGTGTCACAAAGAAGCACGAGTCAGCATTTTTATGGAACCGTGACCTCACACGACCCCGGGACTGGCGAGTGTCACTGTGATTGACAGGAAAGAAAGTGTGTGCCGTTCCTCCTGCCAGTGCTGCACTGTTCAAATCGCAGTAAAAAAAAAAGAAGTGTCTATTTATTTGTTTGTTTATTTATTTATATTTTTGTGCTGCTAAATAAAAAAACATATTTATAAATAAAGAAAGAAATAAACAAATAATAAAAATCCTTTCGTCCAATTGTTTCCTGTTAGCCCAGAGACATGCATTTAAATATTACTTTGAATTTAACTCTCAAAGTAATAGTGTTTAATATTGCAGATTATATTACAATCGCAAAGTGTTTTTTAAAACCACATCATGCAGCCCTTCCTCCAAACCAAACTCACTGCAAGCAAGGGTGCCGAAAAGGAGAGAGGGGTAAGTTAGCAGGATTCAAGGGCTCCTGTCACTCATGATGCAGGACAATTCAAATACATCACATTTATCAAACCTTGAGTTTTTGAGGGGACCAGAATCTCGAGCGGTACCCCTGACTACAAGTGTACAAAACACAGCGTCTATCGTTATATAAGGAATTGCATTGAGAAATAAGACTTTTATTTTGATCCTTAAAAATCTTTTTTAAAAGTTTATTTAAAAATATCCTTTAACAGTGAAAAAAAAAAAAAAAACGATGTAAATATAGTAAACTAGCGTTAGTACGTGTCACTGACCTCTAAAGAGTTTGTAGAAATAGTTAAAAGGTTAAATAAAAAAATAATCTGCTGATCTTTAATGTAATCGGTGATATTATTATTATTATTATTATTATTATTATTATTATTATTATTATTATGATTTCAGGTTGAAGTCCACGTCCATGTCTGTGTGTCTCTCTGTACAGCAGAACTCTCTGTCTCACTTATTAATAGACAGAAATCACATTCTGTAAGGTTGAGTATCTGACGCCTTGTTTACACTAAGTTGTACTTCTTTGGTGCTCAGACAAACACACTCCCTGTTCGGTAATCGGAGAGAGAATCACAGATGAGAAATGGAAAAAGTCGATCGGATAAAGATGAAGTTTGGTCTTAAAACGACTCCAGCGTGTTAAAATTCACTTCTACCACTTCAGCGCTGTTATTTCAGCCAAAGTGAAAATCTGAACTAATCCCAGTCAAAATATTCACTTTATCTTTTCTAATTAATATCTATTGGTGCAGGTGTTTGTTTACATTGAGACAGTAGCGCATTAGTAGCTTATGTTAAAGTAGATTATTGAATCCCACACATACAGACTAGTTACATCACTTTTACTCAACATTTTGATTTCACTGACGGAGCAGATTAAACTCCAGGCAGAGATCTAAGGACTGCAAAAGTTTCACCACATTCTGTCCAGCGGTCGATTTAAGACGCGCCCACAGTTTTGACCCATTCGCAGTACTGTGTCTAAACTTCCAGTTTGTTGTCTGGCACAAAACTGTTCATAACTTTACTTCTACTCAACATTTTGATTGCAATAATGTTGCAGGTTTAACCATTAAATTATGTTTAGGCAATTTTGTGCGATGTGACAAAATCTGGCTGGACAGACATACAGACATACAGACACATATACATTGTCCTCCAATGTATGAAACATAACGATATCATTGAAAGACAAAACCTTTCTCTTATTTATAGAGATAATGGTATGTTAAAATCTTATTGTATCCACAATATCTGAGAAAAGAAAAAAAAAAACACACACACTCTGTGATGTAATTTACTATGATCTGCCAGTCCTACTCACCAGTAAGGATGGATACACATGAGTAAACGATTGTATCATATTTTGAGGCGAGGTGTAAATGATGAGGAAAAGTTCCCACTGCTGCTGACTCGAACAACTGATTTATCTCCTGTACGCCGGCTCTTACAGCCTCCACACATGAGAACAGATGCAGCATAAGCAGGACGCGTGCGCCGCAGTAAGCCTCCAGCAGTGTGGTCAGAACCAAATCACGAAGCCCACACAGGGGAGTTTGCTTACGGCAGGAGTTTGTAGTCATTTCCGCCTGGAGTGTTGAAAAAACAAACAAACAAACAGAAAACAGCTGCTTTAGAGCAGCTCACTGAATGGAGCAACGTTCACAGGATTCAGTGCGGCGGGGAAAAAAACATGCTTGTGAATTTGTGCTCAAATAAAAAACTATGGACCCAGTTAGAAGATCAGAAATTGTATTTACAGAGTATGTGTTAGTTATTTTACCTGTACACTGAGCTACAGGATTGTAAGATTTTCTGATATTGGAATGAGTTATGCTCGCAATCCAAGGTTCCACTGTTCTTCTCATAACTTGTGTCCAGATGAATATACAGTACATTTGGCTCGCTGGAACCATTTTGTCTAACTGGAAAATGCTAATATGCTTCCCATACTCTGTTTGTTTCCAGGTTTCTGGGAATTACTTTTGTTCTTTGATTTACAAGACACAATTTTTTCATTTTTTGACTTTCGACTGCTCCTGTCAAGGGGTCGCCATCTGGTCCGCACACAACTTGGCACAGATGCTTTTTCTGATCCAACGCCACCCCCCCCCCCCCCCCCATTTTTCTAACCGGGTTTGGGACTGGGTAGTATGGGGTTAGTGCAGGGTTAACATTTTAAGTCTTACTTTCACTATTAGCTGTGGTCTTTACTGTCAATTTTATTTACCATGCAACTTTACCAAGTGTTTAAGTGATCTCCATTCATATTTTTTTTTCCAACCATAGTTCATCCACAAAGTTGACCGCACTTAGATCTTTCCAGCTTTTGATAATGTGCTGAAGGGTTCATAACCCAGTTAAAGTAATTTCTGATATCCTTAGTTGTTTTCTTTTTTGACGCGGAGCAATAATTTTACCCCCCTGAACTGGCGACTTGTATATGAACCAAATGTAAAATGACATCTGGCCGACTGAAGCAGCACGGTAAAAAGTATGAGCAGGTACATGTTACATTTTTCGGGTTGCCATGTATCATTAAGGCTTTTATGTGTCCACTTTTAGATGCATTGTCAATGAATACATAACACCTAACTAAAAATTGTTACTCTGAATTAAAAAAAAAAAAACCTATGTCCGAAGAGTTTAAATTATCTTTTGATTGTGTAAAGCTGAACAAATAAAATTGAATGGAATTGAATTTGAAGAACTGTCTTCCCCAAGGCGCCAACCCACCAGAGGTGGAGCTTGAACCCAAATCTTGAACCCAAATCCTCCAATCAACAACCTAGAGCCTGAGCCACCTGAGGCACCATACAAGACACAAGTCACCTGGCCAAATGCTTAAATATGTTCTCTTTGCTGATAAAAAAAAAACAAAGAATTTCAGACACATTACTTGCACATGTGTTGGTCTCGTTCCTGGTCCGGAGTAAGCATGTCGAGGCATGGTTGATGCATCAAGCAATAATTTCTTTCATTTATTCTAAACTTTTAAACCGTTTTAGCGAATGTCTATCTATTACAGATATCCAAATATGGATTACGAGCATAATTCGTTCCGGAAGCAAGCTCGTATTCCAAAACACTCGTAAACCAAATCAAATCTTCCCATAATGAAAACTCAAATAATTCGTTCCACAGCCCAAAAAAATAAATACAGAAAAATAATTAATACAATATATAAAATAAAAATAAAACAAATTTACCTGCGCTTTACCTTTAAAAAAAGTTAAAATAAATCCCAACAGATGAGTGCTTCCGTTTGCGCGCGCAAGCGCTGTGTATTTGTGTGTGTGTGTGTGGAATTAGCACCTTCCCTCGCCTCATCTTAGACAGTAAAACTCCTCCCTCCCCCCACTTCGCTTTTTAAGTTTCACAACAAACACACAACGGAAATACTGTTTTAACGGGAAAAAAAAAAATCTCTCTAATGACACTCTCTCTTTAGAGTCATTGTGAGCGCAGACTAACAGAATCACTGCTGTAAAGTAAAAAAAAACAAAAAACAAATTAACCAATTCAATTCAATTCAATTCAATTTTATTTATATAGCGCTTTTAACAATTGACATTGTCGCAAAGCAGCTTTACACAATAAAAAGAAGTAAGTTTTTATGCAATGTGTATGAAACCAGCACCTTACCTTTGAAAAGAATCGCGACAGAGTTTCTGTGTAGAGCAGAGTGTGTGTGTCTGTGTGAAGCCGGGGAAGGGGGATGTGTCGGTGTCAAAAAACGCAGCACTCATAAACCAAGACATGCTCGTATTTCAAGTCAAAATTTCTTAAAAATCTTGCGGAACACTCGTAAACCGCAACGGTAAACTCGCAATCCAAGGTTCCACTGTATTTAAAACATTAATCTATCTTTATCACTAATGTCCTTTAATACTGGGTCTTGTTTGCAAACGTCTCGACTCAAAGCATAGCAACATTAAAAATATCAAATTTAACTTCAAATTCACCGTATGATATGCAGTTAACTGCTTATAAGACTGTAGATGACCTCAAATGGAACGATAGGACAGAATAGAACGATTCCACTACAATAACTTATAATTAAATTGTTAATGAAAATAAAATGAAAACGAAAATTGAGGTTGGAATATACAAATTTGTAAATTTGCAGAATAAAATAGAATTTAAAAAGATATATATATATATATAAAATATATACATTACATGGAATTTACAGAATGTACCTGAGACACATATACAGTATAAGATATATACTGGAGAAGCATATGATGTGTGGCACCATGACATCAGCGGTATGTTTGAAACATGAAATGTGAAATGAAATGATGTGTGTGCCAGCAGCAGTGTTATTGTCCATGTTCCATAGTTTAACTTAGTCTTCACTTTATGTGTAAGTGAGCAATGTGCAACATATCAGCAGTGTGCAAATGTGAAACATACATCATAGGAGCGTGTTTGTGTTTGTGTTTGTGTGTGTGTGTGTGTGTGTGTGTGTGTGTGTGTGTGTGTGTGTGTGTGTTTATAGTGTGTGGGAAGCCAAAAGCCATGTGCCTCCCTGGGCCTGTGCTCACAGTTAACCATCTCAGGTCATAACTTCCTGTTCCTGCTTGTGTTAGTTTTCTGTCTTTATTATCTTGATTAAGAAAACCTGTACCTGTACCTAAACCCTGACATAAAAAC
Source organism: Clarias magur (assembly GCA_013621035.1). Classification (NCBI taxonomy): domain Eukaryota; kingdom Metazoa; phylum Chordata; class Actinopteri; order Siluriformes; family Clariidae; genus Clarias; species Clarias magur. The sequence goes on from QNUK01000761.1 coordinate 26,149, forward strand.
AATCTATAAAATAAATATAGTTAAAGAGTCGACTTGCTGTTGCATCCCACACACACTCCTGGCTGTGGAATGGTGTAGGCATGTGCTGGGGAGGCCGCCTCTGTGGCCTCTCATTAGAGCCTGGCAGGACCAGAGTGTGGGTTGTCCACGTATCTGGGAAGGCTGCCGCTTTGGCCTCTCCTGAGAGCTTGGCGGGGTGGGATGTGCAGGATGCCAGGTGGACCTTCACAGGAAGCTGGGCGGTGGAGGTTCATTCATTTTCTTCATAACAGGTTTAAATTCATGCACTCATTTTTGAACGATAGTGTTCTGTAATGAGGCATTCTTTTTACCATTTATGGAAGTGTCCCTCTCCACTGTCGGTGGTTTGCAACAGTAGTGGGAAGGAGTTTCATGATACGCTGCATGATTTTTCTTCGTATTATTTTACATTTAGGCATTTCCCTATCTAGAGCAACATACATTTTTCTCTCTTTTTACATCTGAGCAGTTTTCGGGTCAAGGGCCTCACCCAACAGGGACGACTTGGCGGGCGTGGGATTTGAACCTGGGACTTTCTGAACCATAGTCCCTGAGCTACCTCTGACGCATTTGTCATTTAAAGAGAAAGAAAATAGTGATGAAGACTTCATTTGTCACATATCCAGTACATTACAGCACAGTGAAATTCTTTTCATCGTCGATCAGAATCCAGGGTCAGCCGTAATACAGCATCCCTGGAGCAGAAAGAGTTAAGCACCTTGCTTGCAGCTTGGCAGCATTGAGGCTTGACCCCCTGATCCTCAGTAACCTGGAGCCTCCACTGTTTAATCCACCACTGTGCACAGAGCAGGTGATGAGGAGAAGACTGTTCAAATCATAAGTAATATCAGGAACTTATGTTTTCATAGATCAAGCATTATATTTTGAATGAAGGTATTGCTTAAATGGAGGCACGGTGGATTAGTGGTTAACACTGTGGCCTTGCACCTCCAGGGCCTGGGTTCGATTCCCATCTGTGGGACTGCGTGCATGGAGTTTGCATGTTCTCCTCATGCTTGGTGGGATTCATCCTTTGCTTTCCTCCCATAGTTTAAAGGCATACAGATTAGACTAACTGGCGTTCCCAAATTGCCCGTAGTGTGTGCATGTTGACTGGAGGTCCTACCAAGGTTGTAAAAATGGGAATAAATACAATGATCATCACTGGCCTCCAAGGTCCCTAGTTGGACTACAGAGGTGTCTACATAGATGGATTGTTTAAATAAGTGAAAAGGATGTTTAAAAAAAAAAAAAATTATTCTTTAACAAGGACAAAAAGGTAATCATTGGTAAATTGGTGAGATTGTAGAGGAATAATACACTTTCGGATATGTAGACCGTACTGAAACACCATTCTGTAAGTAGAAAAATGGCAATACAGTTGAAGAGGCACTCAGACGTACAGTACTCTCTGCTCTTTTCTGTACTTTAGAGAGCAGAGACAAAGACTGGAAGCAAAGTGAGGTCAGAAAACCCTCAGGCAAGGCCACGCACAAACTTATTAACAAGAGCAGGTGCCCCGAGGTCTTTCACAGTGTGTTCCTTTATATATACATGAACAAACACACACTCTTCAAATCTCTATCTGTGAGGTAGTTTCTGTGTGTGTTAAGTATATGATGTGTATTAAAGCTGAGCTGGATGCAGTGGGGGGGTGATGCTGTGTTTGCTGCTCTGGCCCTCCTGCAGAGAACCTTTGTGTGTGTGTGTGTGTGTGTGTGTGTGTGTGTGTGTGTGTGTGTGTGTGCGTGTGTGCGATCTCCTGCGGGGAGAGACGTGCTGTCACAGCCCAATCTCAAAGTGCAGGAGCTTTACACTCTCAGCACAGTTACGCTCTGTACCTGTAGGAAAATGTGAAAATGTAGGAGTGCAGAAGTGTGGACGTGCAGAAGTGAACAAGTGAAGAAGTGTGGAAGTATAGAAGTGTAGAAGTCGCGAGACATAGAAGTGTGGAAGTGTGAAAATTTTAAAAGTGCAGAAGTGTGGATATACAAAATCGAACGAATCTAGAAGTGCACAAATGTAGAGGTGTGGAAGTACAGAAGTGGTCAAGTGTACAAGAGTACAAGCAGAAGTGGACGAGTGTGGAAGCGTATAAGTGCAGAAGTGGACGAGTGGGGAAGCGTATAAGTGCAGAAGTGGACGAGTGTGGAAGCGTATAAGTGCAGAAGTGGACGAGTGGGGAAGCATATAAGTGGAGAAGTGGAAGAGTGGGGAAGCGTATAAGTGGAGAAGTGGACAAGTGTGGAAGCGTATAAGTGTAGAAGTGGACAAGTGTAGAAGAGTATAAGTGGAGAAGTGGACGAGTGTGGAAGCGTATAAGTGCAGAAGTGGACGAGTGTGGAAGCGTATAAGTGCAGAAGTGGACGAGTGGGGAAGCGTATAAGTGCAGAAGTGGACGAGTGGGGAAGCGTATAAGTGCAGAAGTGGACGAGTGGGGAAGTGGACGAGTGTGGAAGCGTATAAGTGCAGAAGTGGACGAGTGGAAGCAGAAGTGGACGAGTGGGGAAGCGTATAAGTGGAGAAGTGGACGAGTGGGGAAGCGTATAAGTGGAGAAGTGGACGAGTGGGGAAGCGTATAAGTGCAGAAGTGGACGAGTGGGGAAGCGTATAAGTGCAGAAGTGGACGAGTGTGGAAGCGTATAAGTGCAGAAGTGGACGAGTGTGGAAGCGTATAAGTGGAGAAGTGGACGAGTGGGGAAGCGTATAAGTGGAGAAGTGGACGAGTGTGGAAGCGTATAAGTGTAGAAGTGGACAAGTGTAGAAGAGTGGAAGTGTACAAGTGAACGAGTGTGGAATTATAGAAGTGTGTGCTGCTTCTTCGTTTTCTTTCTTCTTTTTGTTCTTCCTCTCCTTGTCTCTATCTATCGATCTATCTGTCTGTCTGTCTGTCTGTCTGTCTAATTGTCCCACCTTCTTCATCTTTACTCTTCATTCTCTCTTTCTTTATTATCTTTCCTTTTCTCTCTCTCTCTCACACACACACTATCAATCTATTGATTTATCTGTATTTCAGTCCACCTAACTGTTTGTCCTTCTGTCTCTCTCTCTCTCTCTCTCTCTCTCTCTCTCTCTCTCTCTCTCTCTCTCTTTATCTCTTTGTCTCTAGTCAAAGATGTATTTCATGACTACATTAAAGGTACAGAACCTGGGTGGCGTTTTATTGACCTGAGAGCATTATGGGATGTCGAACGATCTGCCGCAGCAGTGAAGGGTGAAGGACATTAATAATAGAAACTCATAAACAGACACACTTCACTGAAATAAGATCTCATTACTAAGCGCTTCCTTTCGCTTTTTAATGAAATAAAAAAAAAAATGAATGTCTCATTCTGTCATTGTGGCAATCCAGGAAGTCTATTATTCATTTACAGCGTCTGTTTACAGAAAATCACCCGTATCATCATTAATAAACATTTTAAATGCAGAGTCGTTCTTTGATTTTCCTTTTTTCTATTGCGTTTAATTGGATTGCTTTATTTTATGGTTTCTATCTTTTACATTCATTCTTAAGAGGCACTGGAAACAATGTGGCATGTAAAATAATCCCGACCTCCACAATTACAGAACCGTTTTACGATTTACGTTCTTATCGTCTGCTAAGTAAGTTTTTGAGGTTTCCTTGTGATGATTAGACTTTACTCAGACAGCTTTTCATAGCTCAGTATCCTTAGAGAACAATTTAAAGAAACGTTTAAAACAGCCACTTTGTTCACACACTGATAACGCAAATATCTAATCACATGACAGATAATTAGATATGGTCAAGATGAGCTGCTGACGTTCAAAGCGAGCATCTGTACGGGGAAGAAAGGCGATTTTAAGTGACCCTTTAATGTGGCATGGTTGTTGGCGCCAGGCGGGCCGGTCTGAGTATTCCCGCTAATCCACTGGGATTTTTTACTCTCTATGATGCACAACGCATCAAACCTTCAAGCAGATGGGCTTCAACAGCAGAAGCCCACACATGTACAGAAAACTGAGACTACAATTCACATGGTCTCACCAAAAAATCCGACAAAAGAAGATTGAAAACACATGGCCTGGTCTGATCAGTCTCGATTTCTGCTGCGATATTCAGATGATCGGGTCAGAATTTGGCGTACATACGACATGAAATCCATGGATCCATCCTGCCTTGTATTAGTGGTTCAAGCTGGTGGTGGTGGTGCTGATGATGTAACTGTGTGGAGAAGATTTTCTTGGGTACTAATTGAGCATGGTTTAAATGCCATGAGTATACACCTCCTGAGTATTGTGCACTGATCACATCCATCGCTTTATGAGTGCGGGACACCGCTGCGTATCACAAATTTAAAATCATCTCAAACTGGTGCACCTTGACCATGTCAATGAGGTCACTGTACTCCAAGGGCCCCCACAGTCAGCGGATGTCAATCTAGTAGAGCACCTTTAGATTGTGGTGGAATCGGTGAATTGCATGATGCTCTCACGTCAGTATGGAGCCAAATGTCTCAGGAATGTTTCCGGCAAGAATTAAGGCAGTTCTGAAGACAGAAGAGGGTCCAAACCAGTCGTACATGGTGTACCTAATGAAGTAGCACATGAGGGTGTATATGTTTAAATAAAAACTTTATTCTTGTAAATAAGGGTGTGACATATGGGGTGTGGCTGCACGGTGGCCGTAGTCTAGGATGAGTTGGTGAGGATAAACCTGTGTGTTGCTCTGTTTGTGCTTTCTGTCTTGCTGTGAGGTCGTCGGAGAGAGCTGGTGGTGCGTAGTGAATGCGGCATTTGAGGTGATTGGTTGGGATTTGGGGCGCGTATACTGCACAATGAGTCGGTTTCCTCCATGTTCTCTGGTTTCCTCCGACAGTTCTTGCGGAATTGGCGTTCCCAAATTTCTAGTAGTGTATAATTGCAAAAGTGCGCAAAGAGTGGCGGAGTGGTAAAGCGCTCGTCCTATCATCCGGAGATCGCGAGTTCGATCCCCGGGTGATGCTGTAACCTCTCACAGTCGGAGGCCTAGAGAGAGCTGATTGGCCGAGCTCTCTCAGAGGGGAGGGATGAGAGGTACTTCGTGCTCCCACATTAATCACGGCTCTACAGCCAATCAGGGGCGTCTGTGAGCTCACGCGAGCGGAAGGAGCGGATCGCGCCGTCCTCCGAGTGTGTGACTCCGCCCCCAACCAAAAGATTCGAAAAGATGCAGTCGGCTGGCGTCACGTGGTTCGGAGGAAACACGTGATAGTCTTCGGCCCTCCCGACTGAGTGGGTAGTAGTAGTAGCCTTAAATGTGGGAGCGCCCCCTAGTGACGGGCAGGAAATGGACACGACGAAATTAGGGAGAAAATCTGGGGGGAAAAAAGTGAATAAGTGTAGAAGTGATGTAATGGAAAAGTGCAGAAGTGCGGAAGTGTGAAAGTTTAGAAGTGCCGACATGCATGAGTGAACAAGTTGTGGGAGTCTATATGTACAGAAGTGAAAAAGTGTGGATTTTCGTTTAGTTCATCTGCCATGTGAGTGTGACATGAAGTCTTTTGCAGCACTCGTACTCCAAGTGTAGTGTGTGAATGTTGATCAGAGGTCCTACACAGCCGCAAATGGGCATAAACACAATGGTAACCATTGGTCTCCACTGTCCACCTAGTTGGACTACAGAGGTTCCTAGATGGATGGATGGATGGATGGATAATATATTCTATAGATTATCTGGTCGTGCTCGTCTGTGGCAGTGTTCATGTTTCTGATTGTAAGTCTGTCACGACTCTCAAGAGCTGTTGCTCTCACAAAGAACCTTTCAAGCCTCAGGCAACACATTTAGCGCCTGATAGCGGCCGTGAGGACTGAGAACGCTTGGTGGAGCGAAGCTTACATTTCACTTAAGACATTTATGTTGTTCAAGCTGATTGACTTGCCGTCTTTGCTCCCGAGGTCATAATTGATCTCTCTCTCTCTCTCTCTCTCTCTCTCTCTCTCTCTCTCTCTCTTTCTCTCATAGGGGAGTTGTTCGTTTGGATATCAGCCTTCAGGATGTGGATATCGATCAGTGTTCCACTGATGGCTGGTTCGCAGGAACTCACAGGTGCAACCTGACCAGCACGGAGGTGAGACTTTACGTTCTAGGTGTTTTCCGGTGATGTCGTTAGCTAGAAAAGAAATGAAGCAATGAAGAAAGAAAGAAAAAGAAAGATTAATTATCTCGGAACTGAAGGAGCGTTGGGAGCTTATTACGCTGTTAAGCTTCATGAGGAAAGAAGCAGCAGTGTGTGTCATGCAAGAAGGAACACATTTAACACCTCTTAAATGACTTGGCTTTATTCACACTCCAGTAAACAGCATGATTAGAATGTCTGTTTCTGCTTTCAATGGGGTTAATGGCTGGACTGGGTTACAGAAATGTGTAGAATATACTGCAGAGGCGAGCAGTCAGAATCACATAGAATGTTATGGGATATATTATACTGTAATATGATTATATAATACTGTATATAATATCTAATATAATAGATAATAGAATAAGATTTTAAAATATAATATAATATAATATAATATAATATAATATATATATATAATATAATATAATATAATATAATATAATATAGAATCATGGTGGCTTCTATATTGCTTAGCACTGTTAACCAACACGTCCATGGTCACATGTTCTCCCCGTGCTTGGTGGGTTTCCTCCAGGTTCTCTGGTTTCCTCCCACAGTCCAAAGACATGCAGATTAGACTAATTCCCAAATTGGCCGTAGTGTGTAAATGAGTATGTGAATGTTGACCGAAAGTCCAACCACGGTTGTCAAATGGGCAGAAATACAACGGTCACTGTTGGCCTTCACGTTCCCTAGCTGGGGGATAATATGATATGTTATGATACATTTTTTTATATTTATGTACAGATATTTTATACAGATGTTTACTTTTACAGATTTTACACAGATGTTTATTTTATTTTTTTTTTCAAGCTAATTCACATTATCATCACTCCAACACTCCATACATAATTCATACACATATCAACTGTTCACGTATTTTATTCACGTTATTTTATTTGGTTTTTGCACTGATGTTTTTTTATTCTACTACTCTATGTGCCTTAAAATAAATAAATAAAGTTTTTGTAATTGAATTGAATTGAATTCAACTGTTGCTTCGCACCTCCAGGGTTGAGTCCCGCCTTGGTTCTGTGTGTTCTCCCCTTGCTTGGTTGGTTTCCTTCAGGTACTCGGATTTCCTCTCACAGTCCATAGACATGAAGAGTAGGCTAACTGTTGTTCCATAGTGTGTGCATGAGTGTGTGTGTGTGTGTGTGCATGAGTGTGTGCATGAGTGTGTGTGTGTGTGTGTGTGTGTGTGTGTGTGTGTGTGTGTGTGTGTGTGTGGATGAATGCATGAGTGTGTGTGTTTTGTGTGTGTGCGTGTGTGTGGATGAATGCATGAGTGTGTGTGTGCGCGTGTGTGTGTGCGTGTGTGTGGATGAATGCATGAGTGTGTGTGTGTGTGTGTGTGTGTGTGTGTGTGTGTGCATGAGTGTGTGTGTGTGTGTGTGTGTGTGTGTGCATGAGTGTGTGCATGATGTGTGTGTGTGTGTGTGTGTGTGTGCATGAGTGTGTGTGTGTGTGCATGAGTGTGCATGAGTGTGTGTGTGTGTGTGTGTGTGTGTGTGTGTGTGTGTGTGTGTGTGTGTGTGTGTGTGTGTGTGTGTGTGTGTGTGTGTGTGTGTGTGTGAGATGGACTGACACCATGTGTCATGGTTGTACCCCGCCTTGTGCAATCCGCCTAGGTCATTGTACCCCACCTAGGTTCCAGGCTTCCCATGACCCTGTACAGGATAAACAGTATAGAACATGATATAATATATAATATAATATATATATAATACTAGAGACAATTCATGGAAGTACACAGCTGTATGTGTTTTTCTCTACAAAATGCAGAAAACAGCTCTTTTCTAGGCAATCCATAGGGTTCTTGAGTTATGACCAATCCCGTATCCTGGGTGTGTCAATGCGTGCGTGTGTGTGTGTGTGTGTGTGTGTGTGTGTGTGTGTGTGTGTGTGTGTGTGTGTGTGTGTGTGTGTGTGTGTGAGATTTAGCTTGGCTGTTTTACTGGCCTGATATCTCTGAAACCATTAGTCTTAAAGTCTTCATTTTTTATTATTACAGTTTTAATACAGTTTTAATTTGAATTAATACAGAAACTATGTGCACTAAAGAAGCTACTTCAGAGGTTTACGCAACATTGAAGTGACCGATCTTGATTTCTTGACTTTTATTAAAAATGATATAAAAGTTTATAAAAAGTTTTTTATATAAAAATGTATAAAAGTTTAGTGTGCAGTATGGTACAGTTTTAGGACTAAATGCAATATGGTACTTACTGTCTTCCTTACTGTATTCATCTAAAGTATTCTAAAGTTTAATGTACTTACTGTTTTAGGACTCTTTATATTTTAATTTTTATTTTATTTATATTTTTATATTTATTTATACTTTATATTTTATTTATAATTTTTTTTATTATTAATTTTGTTCGTTATCATGTTTTTTTTTTGTAGTTATTTATTACTTTTCCTTTCTACTCGATAACAAGGGTGAGCAACTGCAACCAAGAATAATCCATTTCCCTCTGGGATTAATAAAGTTCTTTGAATCTTGAATCCTGTAACTTCAGCTGTTTTGGAGACCTGATGTCATACGGACTCCAACAATGGCCATTATCCAGCATTATTTTTGTCTCGCTTCAAACAATAATAATTTAAGATGCAAATTATTAATATTTCATAATTGGTACTAAAATTGGTGTAAGCTTCTAGAAAAAAAAGTAAAAAAAAAATTGTTACTTAAATTAAAGCATTCTATGCAAAATTAAGGATTTTTTAAAATTTTTCCTCCTAAAAAATCTGTAGTGTCTGTAACCATGTCAAATTCCTGTGGCAGTATCTTAACAATTCTGAATGATAGAATAATACACTTTCTCAGGTTTATGACTTTTCGTGTGGAATCTAAAGCGGCCAGTTTGACAGTTAAGATCGTTGAACGATTCGAATTCAAAAAGGTAACTGACACTAAACTGACATAAAATTTAGTAAATTTGTTCTTTTTATCTGACAAATAAATAAATAAATAAATATGTATGCATATTTCCAAAAAATAAACAAACAACAAAACAAAGCGACGCATGGCTCGAGAGATAAGAAGTATTACGTGTTATGAAAAATTGAGCTATGTGTGAATAATTTCCAAAATCAGGGTCAGTGAAACTGAGACTGCGGCAAAGTCTCTAACACAATGGGACGGATGGTCTTCTAGAGAGAACATCAGCTCATACGTAGCTACCACGTTTAGGGGCAGGGCATGTGGACGCTGTTAACCTGCTGTTTGAGGATGATTATTAAGAGCAGCGCAGGCTTGAGAACGGGCCTCGGCTGCTCTATAATGTATGCGATGTAATGGGTTGCGGGCATCTCTGAATAATTAAGCACGTGATTTGTCTGCAGCGTCTCCTCTTAGACATGCCGCGGCTCGGAAGCATGCAGGGCGGATTCCGTTCCATCGCTCAGACGTAATTAACAGGACGATTCCCGTCCTTTTGCTGTGTCGCTCAAACAACACTTTACAATTTTTAAAGCAAATCTAGAAAATGCCTCGGTTATTTTTCCCTGTGGAAGGGCATAGAAAGGCTGATGATTGCATATGTTAATGCCAGGGATCCTGCCAGGCAATTACTTCCAGAAAGCTCGACGATGTGCTTCCTGGCAAACCTGGTGCTTTGAAGTCACTTGATATGATAGTAGCAGTAGATACCGTAGGCAGTGCCGTAGCTCACCGTAGTCTGCCGTAACCATCTCTAGAAATGAGGATTCAGCTAAAGTCGTGGGATAAAAGTACCTAAAAAGACAGGTCAAGGATTTCTCAGGCAGAAAAACAATTATAATTTTAGATTGATGTAAAATCCATATAAACGTAGCGATCACGTTTTGCGCAATAAAACCACAATGTTTCTTGGTCGGAGCTCGTGCGCGTGTCTGTCTGTCTCATCACTCTACTTCCCCTGTCTTTCCCATTTCCCCTCACGGCGTGTAATCGAAGCCTTCTCCGAGTGGCCTGTAGTCGATAGCCGACGGTCCCGATCGTGCCTTCTCTGAGATCTTTCCATTTGACGTGTGCCGATGAGCAGGCAGAGAGGCAGAGAGGCAGCCGGCGCTTGGAAAAGTGCCGCTGTTCCTTTTTAGCCCTGCCGGTTATAAACAGAGCTCGGGATCGCGCGGTAATCAGGCGTTTGCGCGCCCGTGTTGTAATGCGATAAAGCCGTCTCATTGTGCCCGCGGCCCTTCTCATGCAAACAAGCCATGATTCTCTCTTGTTATCTCCGCCTTTGCAGCGCGCCGGTTTATTGAATGTCTCCAGAAGCTCCGACGCAACCAGGAGCGCTCTAGAGATTCGTCAGAGCCGCGCTACGGAAAAGACGCTGTAACACATCGCCGAGTCTTGATATCGCGGGATTTATTCTTAGACATCACGCTCAAGCTGGCTGGAATGAGGACACAGGCACGTGAATATCACACGGGTATTATTTCAATAATCGACCCGTCCAGGACAAAAAACATGAAAAATCCCCGAATATAAACAGGGAGCAGATGGAAGACGACAAAGGAACAGGAGAATCCAGTAATAATAATAATAATAATAATAATAATAATAATAATAATAATAAAAGCCTGTAATGTTATATTGATACAAACAAATAAAATTCTTGCAATGGGAACAAGGATCATTATTATTATTACGAAATCAAACCAGAACGTTTGATTGTCCAGAATAACAGAACACAGTACTGGGAGTAAAAACCCCTTTATTTCTCTATATAATCCCCTGACACACTAATGCACTTATCCCAGTGTTACACTAGTGTTTGGACACCATCAAGGTAGAAAGTTATTATCAGACTGCCTGCTTCACATCAGAAACCCCGGCCTCCCAGGAACTCCTTCAATGGTCCAAACATGTGGAAATGTCTTAGAGCGAGGTCAGGCGTGTACCGAGGTCATGGCAATAACTTCCAGCCAAGTTCCTGTAATGTGCAAGGGGTGGCGATGTCGATTTGTAAGGATCAGGTGTTCCACTCGCTGAATGTTCACTGGAACGACTGTAGCGGGCTCCGAGCCGCCGCAGCCAGGATCGTCATTCATGGACGTGCGGCCATGTTCACATGTTTTACTGCAGCTAAGAGTCTCACCACCATAATGTGCTTGATGTCTTCTGCAAATGTTGATCATCATTTACCAGAAATTGCATTACAAGTCCCGGTTTGGCTTGAACACCCCTATTATTATTATTATTATTATTATTATTATTATTATGCATGAATGCATTATGCGCATTAAGTGTTTTATTCCTCTGACACTGCAACAATTCATCAATGATTACAAAAAATATGAATCTAGTGTGTCAGGTTACATTTTTTTCTGTTTAGGGTAGTGAGAGTGGATAAACAAACAAACAAACAAACAAACAAACAAAAAATACAGTGTGTCATGTTACTGTACATACATAATACACATAATATAATCAATAAACATTTCCTTACATTTCCTTTCGCTTGAATGTTTTAATCTGTAAATTCCGTAAGTTCCTGCAAGTTAGCTGTTACTAGATCACGGTTCAAGTATCAGAATGAGCATATTAAGCTTTTTCAGCTAATTAATCAAATCAACCCCTTCTGACCAATCAGAATTGAGAATTCAAAGGTAACTTGGTATAACGGTACCAATCTCCACTGCAGTGGTACAGAATGAATGTCTCACAATGACTGAAGTCGGGAGAGGCATTAGGTTTATCGTCACATGTTGCGCGATGTTTCTGGAACAGAGCGATGAAAAGCATGATGTTAGCGTAAAGCGTAAAGTTTCCTGCAGTAAAATGCGCGCTCGTTAAAGCACAGGCCCGTTTGTTTGTAATGAGAATGAACTCTCAGGGTTCCTCAGACAGATGGCCAGTGAAGCTGGCGCGAGGCTCAGCCTGCCATGAGTGCAGAGATGAGAATAAACAAAACCTGCATTTTTCCAAAATAGCAAGATGCTCTTTTCTGCGTCTCAATCTCCGCCAGTTCCTCGGGCTTTTTTATTTATTTATTTATTTATTTTTTGCAATCATGCCGTATAACCTGATAATAAGAAGTGCTTTACTTTAATATGGAGTCTTTCTCGTTACCATTTATGAATCTGTCGCTGATCCAGGAGCCATAATGTCACATCTGGATTCACCACCGTCTATCAACCCAATGGTGCGCTGGTGCAGACATTATAACCAGAACGGCACTCCTGCTTCTGGCTCTGTCGCTATAACAGCTCATGGATAATAAAGAAAAAAAAATATATACAGAAATTTGTACTGTGTGGGTTTGCCTGTCGTGTGAGCCGCAGCGTTACAAAAAAAAAAAAAAAAAAAAAGACATTGTATTACTAAGGTTGGTGTCATCCAATGCGACAACTCCTGGTGTTGCCGCTCATCCATGGACCTCATGCTGCATCAGACCAAACAGAATGCTTATTCATTTTATTTTGTACTAAACATCGGCTGTAAAAACTCCAACAGCAATGACAAAAACGTACATACTTGTAGCGTGTCATTTCTTGTCCTTTAATTGCTACTTCATTTCAAAAATAGATATATATTGATAAAGATTCACAAATACTTATGATTACAATAAACGCTAGAAAACTTTTTAAGATCAGTGGATCTTGGCTCTTAAGATTTACTACAAGAATTGCATTTTTTTTTTTTTTTTTTTTAGCAAAATCTAACACATTGCTGTTGAAACGGTGCACAAAATCATTCTGATGTCTGATGATGCTCCCTGGTGTGAACTGCACCCCCTAGTGACGCAGCTGCCAAACGTTATATATATTAAAGGTCCCACATTTGACTATTTCTTTAATAGTGTATGTTAACGCTTCAGCCAAAATACCCCACGGATAATGTATTTCTCATACTTCAAGCTGTAAATGAGCAACTGTTGAGCCACAACCCTCCAGATGAACACAAAGCCAGGGGCGGGGCCCTTCTTATATGAGGTCATAACAGGGGGAAAAATATAATCGGCTTGTTTAAAGTATGTTTTCTTGTTTGCGGACAAACACCGAAGACTCATCGGAATGTCTCGAAATGGTATTTAGCATAATACGTCCCCTTTAAAGTTATGTTTAGTAATGTGTCATGTGTGGACGAGAGCATAGAGACTGAGAACTGCTCATTGAAATGTAATGCTTTCGGCTTCGTGCAGAGATTTATAACTTTCTGTATCAATCGTTCTTTTTGCGAAGCCTCAGCTGATTTCCTTTAACCCCCCTGATAAACTGCAGCATTTCATACTTTGCACTTCTATTTTGGGCCGTGATACTGTGACTCTCGTCTCACCTGATGTAACGTAGCGACCGGACCATCGTGTGGCCCTGCATCAGCAACGACAGCAACCATTGTTTTCTGTTTGTTTTTCTGCCCTTTCTGTCCTCTCGCCAACAAAGCGTCTCTATTTATAGACTGACTGCGAAATGAACAAGGGATTTACGAGAAAGAATGAATTGAAGAGAGAGAGAGAGAGAGAGAGAGAGAATGAAAGACAGAGTTGGAGAGAAAAAGAAAGAAACAGAGCAAGAAATCTATCTATCTGTCTGTCTGTCCTTTAAAGTCATTAGAGGGGATTTTAATTTAATTTAATTCAGTCTTTAGATAAATAAAACCCTTTCACCAAGCACGAGGAGAAAATGCATAAACACAGAGGCGGGAATCGAACCCGAACCCTGGAGGTGCAAGATGACAGTGTTAACCACAACACCATTATCCATGATTATATTAAATACAGTGCTGACCTATGTGTGTACATATACAGAGTCAGCCAAAATGTATACGCACTTCAGGAAAAAAAAAAATACTATGATGTATATATATATAATAATAATAATAATAATAATAATAATAATAATAATATCATATATAACATATAGCAATAAATATAGTTTTTAAATATTTAGCGAGTTTTTCTTTTCCTGGAGTGTGTCTACATCTTTTTGTCTGACTCTGTGTACATGTGGAAACTTTTTAATCCGGTAAGTGAATTTCATAAACACTTTGTTTTCTGTCCCTACCTCCTGTAATGCGCGAGTAAACAAACACCGGATGTGATGTTTTAATCTTTTAATGCAGATCCGGTGCGTCTTCATGCACGAGCACGGGGAGTTTAGAAAACCTTCTGTCCGAAGGTACACCGTTATATTATATAGAGGACGGACAGTCGTTAAAATAACTTTTCATGCACTCTTTTATGGAGGGGAAATATTGCCGGTCCCTCATTACACACAGGTGGCCACGCAGGTGACGAGTGCAGGCCGTGCTGTGCGCATTTCGGCCGTGTTTCACGCGGTAACCAAACCAACGAAGTGCAGGTGCATCGGACCAGGAAATGAACAGAGACGCATGGGTCTAAAACTAACGATGCAGAGAAGCTGCTTTTTAATCTTTCATGCTTCGGGGAAGACGATAGAGTGAATTCCTGAGTGTTGATCTACTGTAAACTCCAGCTGTTCGTCATGCTTAAAGTTTGCAATCCGCTATCGGGAAACGCTCACTATATCCAAACAGCTACTTTCTAATGGCATCATAAGCACGCTCTGGTGAGGACCGAGGCTCAGACGGAGACTTTGGAAAGAGCATTTTACTTTTTTATCTGAAGAGAGAGAGAGAGAGAGAGAGAGAGAATGAGACTCGGAATGAGACGTTTTTATTCCCTCCATAGTGGAACACCTCTTGTCTGACTGTCCTGTCCTGTCCTGTCCTGTCCTGCTCAAGTGCTTTGGCACCAGTGCAAGTTCTGACTGGAGTGTGTGAGTGAAAGAGAGTGATTGCTCTGCTCTCAGACACCCCATAGTCACCCGGGCATGGGACGAGCTCTTGAGCTCCAGCTTACGGCTCTGCCAAGCTAACCCGCCAGAGCCAGACTTTCCTTCCTCTGTCTCAAACCCTCCCAGCGCTGTCCCGGGTGAGGGGACCTGCATTAAAGAACTAGCTTGTACATGCATACGGTAGTTTCTCGTCAGCTCGAGACGTCCACCCAGGAACACGTTAATTATGACCCGTGTGAATTTCGGCACTGCTAGCTCATCACAACGCGCTGCAGGTGCTCAATGCTAATGCCTAGCCGGAGAGATACAACCTAAGCAGGTGCTCTTACCGTGATGGGAACGAGCGCTAGACTGTGTTTTAGTCACAGTTCAAAGCTTACAGCTTTTCTACACGCTCATCCATCAGCTGTCGGAGGAGCAGCGGTAAACGTCAGCGTCCATCTTCGCAACACGTCCAGCTTCCAGGCCATTTGTCTTCATTCAGCATTCCAGACCAGTAATCTGCTCCATCACAGACGCCACAACAGCAACAGAAAAAAAAAAGAAAAAAAAAAGAAAAACAGCAACAACCGCGAGAGCAGCTGCTGCAGGGTTCGGCCATATTAATATGCCTATCAGCAGGGGGAGAAAAAGCTCCTAATTGCCTCATGTTGATCGAATCAGATCTTGGATCTTTTGAAGGACCACCCAGGGCTTCCAAGATATTCGATTAGAAACATGCTAAAGTCAATTGCTCCTGATGGATGTCATGTCTAGCATGGAAGACATCGCGAGTGCAGAACAGCGAAATACAAGAGAGTGCTAGAACTCATCCGAGCTACTAATTAGCCACAGAAGAATTGGTCGACGTAATTGGTCATGATACTAGGGATGGAAAACACCAGGGACCATCTGATACGATATTATCACGATACCTAGGCGCTGATTCGATTTGATTCTGGGTAGCATGTTTAACACGGTGGTCTACTTAATTCATGTGTATGGTGTGTGTGGTTCAGACCACATGCACCGTGGCACATCAGGCAATGGACATATATCTCTTACATTATATCCCATCTCAGTTGTTTACAGGGTCGGGTTGCCAGGTCGACACCCGTTTGTATCTGAGCACTAGGGGGTGAAGGACCTTGCTTGGATCAAACCGGGGACCTCGTGGTCCGCAGTCCAACACCTTAACCACAGAGCCACCCCCGACACCGCGTTTGTATAGTGCATGGTTGACAGAAGAAAGCTTTACAGAAATATTTTGCCTTTGATTACGGCATGCATTCACCACGGCATTCATTGATTTCGACAATCTCGTCCAATGTCACTACATTTATTATTTCCATCCAGAGTCGCATTCCATTCATTTTTGTCTGAGATCTTGCATCGATGACAGAAGAGTCGAACCACCCCATGAAGTCTTCTCCAACTTGTCCCCAAAGCACTGTGGTTGCCAGGTCATGTGTGAAAATGATTCCTCCCGTTCCCAGAAAAAGGAAGAAGGAAAAATCCACAGGTGCCGTTCAGTACGTTCAGGCCATCAGCTGACGTCATTTTTATTGCTGAGTCTAGACCTGAGCAGCTGAAGCAACCCCAGATCATAACACTGTCTCCAGAGGCTTGTACAGTGGACACTATGCAAGCTTTATGTGCTTGCCTTCTTACTCTGACGCGCCCCTCGCTATGGAATACCCTCAGTCCTGCCATGTGTAGTCTGGCATCATATATCCCAAATACTTAACTTCATATTAATGGTTGTGAAAGCTGCAGCAGGTGTAATTCTCACAAGGATCATGGGCATGGAGGTACATGTGAAAGTGTTAACCTCAAGCACTGCTGTATACCAGGTGTTTTTAAGATATACATATTGAGACATGGTATTACCAAATAATTTACTTTTAGATCGAAGACCGTATTAGACACTTTATTGGCTTTATGAGGTCAGATCTACACGAATGTAGTGGGGACTATTGGTGCGTAGTGGTTAGCACTGTCACCTTGCACCTTCAGGATCTGGGTTCGATTCCCACCTCAGGCTTGGTGGTCCCATGCTTTGTGGGTTTCTTCAGGGTACTCCGGTTTCCTCCCACATTCCAAAGACATACAGATTAGGCTTCTTAGCATTCCAAAATTGCACGTAATATATGTGTGTGCCCTGTGATGAATTGGCACCCCGTCCAGGTTGTACCCCGCCCCGTGCCCGGGATAGTCTCCTGGGAGAGGCTCCAGGCCCCTCGCGACCCTGTATACAGGATTAAGCGGTATGGAAGATGAGTGTGCAACAAGTACACCTTATTAGTACCCTAGGTAATTATTAGGGCTGTTCAATCAATCGAATTTTACATTCAATTAAGATTTTGGGGTTCCAGTACATTATCAGTACAGATCCCTCCGCATGGTCAGCACGCACATCAACCACATGTTCATTTTGTTTAGTTGTTATAGGATGCAAAGAGTTTTAAAGCTCATTCAGGATATTTTCACACCCTGAAACCCTTTTACTTTGATTTTGCTGACTCACTCACCCCTGCTCGCCAGCAGTGAGCAGATCACACGGAATTGCTCATAGGTTGCCAGATAATCTCAAATCCCCACAAACCCCCTTAACACAAACAAAACAAAACGAAACAAAAACAGGCTAAATAATACCACTGCTCGCACAGACTTTGGTTTACAGGAGGTTTGCGAAGGTTTCCTGCTGTACGTGTCGTATAAGTTATAAATAGAAAGCAAATTTGCTGATTTGAGAAATTATTCAGGCCACGACTCGAAACTGGCGTACAATCGGAACAGTGTGTTTTGTTAGCTATTGCAACACTTACTTAAAGGCCACGCTCTCTCTCTCTCTCTCTGTCTCTCTAAGATTCAGTGATACTACTGAAAAAAGAAGTAAAGCAAGGGTAACAACAACAACAACAATAATAATAATAAGTTAATGTGTGTGTGTGTGTGTGTGTGTCTGTGTGTATATCATATAGTGTTAGGTGTGTGTGTAAGTGTCTGTGTGTATATCATATAGTGTTAGGTGTGTGTGTATGTGTCTGTGTGTATATCATATAGGTGTGTGTGTGTGTGTGTGTGTGTGTGTGTGTGCTGTGTGTATATCATATAGTGTTAGGTGTGTGTGTATGTGTCTGTGTGTATATCATATAGGTGTGTGTGTGTGTGTGTGTGTGTGTGTGTGTATCATATAGTGTTAGGTGTGTGTGTATGTGTCTGTGTGTATATCATATAGGTGTGTGTGTGTGTGTGTGTGTGTGTGTGTGTGTGTGTGTGTGTGTGTGCTGTGTGTATATCATATAGTGTTAGGTGTGTGTGTATGTGTCTGTGTGTATATCATATAGGTGTGTGTGTGTGTGTGTGTGTGTGTGTGTATATCATATAGTGTTAGGTGTGTGTGTATGTGTCTGTGTGTATATCATATAGGTGTGTGTGTGTGTGTGTGTGTGTGTGTGTGTGTGCTGTGCTTATAGTGTGTAACCCACTCTGTGCTCCCCAAGTAGCTGGGGCAGTTTGTTGGGGTCTGGGAAGCGGCTGGATTTTGATGATTTTATTGAATTTTGTGAATCTTTAGGGCATTCAGGTGGGGATTCTCTCTGTCTATCTGTCTGTCTGTCTGTTTCTTCCTTTATCTAAGCTTTTTTAAAGAAGATTTTAAGAAAATTCATTGTTCAAACATTCATTGTTTTATTTATTTATTTATTTATTTTTTAAAAAGTTAAACAAAGTCAATGAATGGTTGTGTTAAATGATCGTGATCTCATATAATTATATGTAATCATATAATTACATAATCTAACAGAACCGAGTATATACCCCTCATATGGACCTGTTACATCCTGGTTACTCATCACTGTGTAAAATAAAGGGATCATTAATCACATTACATTCACTGCAATAAATTATTGCTTTATTTATTGGATGATTTGCCCTTGAAATAAACCCATTAAGCCTGTCAGTACGGTTTGTGTAATTAGCATATCTGGCAGTCAGACCGCTCTCAGTAGCGAGTCTACATCAGTAATGGATATTTTTGGAAACCTGTTTAGGGCGACAAATCGTGTGTAATTTCGCGTCTATTTCAGATACTAAGAGAAGTTAATTTGAGGCACTAGGTGTTTAATAATACCACAAGCAGTGTGCTGTTGAGCTTGTGATTACCCAGAAGTGCAGAATATAACTCGTCAGCAAAGCAGATAGACTATATTAAAACAAGGTTTTGCTTCTCAAAGGTACAACAGGTTGATTTATTTCGGGATGGATAAGTGTTATTTTAGACACCATTGAGTAATTAAGGAAGGGTGAGTTTAGACCAGTGTAATTCCTGTACGTGTCGCCAAGTAGGATGAGTAAAACAAAAACGAAACAATGGCAAACACTGGGGAGGCAGGTGACGCACTGTTGCCTTGCACATCCAGGGTCCGGGTTCGATTCCCACCTCTGGTCCGTGTGTGCATGGAGGTTACATGTTCCCCCCGTGCTTGGTGGGTTTCCTCCTGGTACTCCGGTTTCCTCCCAAAGACATACAGATTAGGCTAATTGGCGTCCCCAAATTGCCGTGTGTATGCCATGCGATGGATTGGCACCCCATCCAGGGTGTTCCCCTGCCTCGTGCACTAAGTCTCCTGGGATAGGCTGAGATAGCCCCCCATCCCCCAAACCTAACCCGCCCCCATCCAGCCCCCCGCGACCCTTAATGCAGGATAAAGCGGTATAGACGATGAGTCAGTGAGGGCATACGGTAGAATATTCTTCATCGTCTTAAACCTTCAGAGTGGTGGGTTTAAACCTCAGGTTGAGTTACAGTCTGTGTACAGATACACAGTACTGTGCAAAAGTCTTGACCCTCCAGCATTTCTTCATATTTCGCTTCCGAAGAGCCCGACTTTCATGTATTTATAATGTAGTCCAGGATTCCTGAAGAACTTTCTCATTTGTCTCGCATTTTCAGTCCAGTCCCTGTACCTGAGCAGTTTCAGTGGAATGTTTTTCGTTTGTTAAGCCACACGGTGAAAAACATCTGATTTAATTAGATGTGATTAGTCTGTTGGTGATGATGAATGATTGAATGCCGAGTGGTTGGGACAGACGAGAGGGGAAATGAGGTTGCTGCCGAGGTCTGCTGTCTTTCATTTAATCTCCATCATTTATTTTAATTTAACGTGAAGAAATGTGTTCATATCTTGGGAAATGCACCGTACTGAATAACATATTCTCCTCATATCTGCGTGGGTTCTCTCCTCGTTCTCTGATTCCTCCCAAAAAGCATGCAGTAAATGTGCATTTATCCAAAGTTGCTCCTACTGTAGGTGTAAATGAGCATCCTGTCGAGGACTGCCATCCCATACTCTCAGTGGTCCTTGGATAAACTTCAGGTCCACCATCACCCTGACCAGGATAACGTGCCTACTGAATATCTAGGTATGAAGAAGAAAATGGGCAAATCTCACAAATCTACCAAGACTTCCGGGTATCTTTAACAAGATGTGGTTGTTCTCATCACTAATTACGAATGGACAGGTCTTCATAAGAACTTTCCATTGCATTAGACATTGTACTGTAAAAGACCATGTGATGTGATGGTGAAATCGTGCTATAACAAAAGCTGGCCCACATACAACAACCTGGATGGAAGCTTGCAACCTAGTCTTCTGGAGCGTCAAAGTTCGAAACTTAAACCCTGTAAACATTTTCACTCCAGGGATTATATCACGCTCTGAAAAAAAAAAGAAAAGAAAAGTAATCGCTTAATCGCTGTCCCTCTGTGTATAGATTTGAGTCTTGTCTCTGTCCTGTTTCGTCACCGGTCATCACATTTCTGTTGTTTTGCAGTTATGCCCAAATATTGCCCCTCTTGTGTCTTAGGTTTCCTAGTTTGTCTGGTCCAAGTCCAAGCCTGCTTCCTACAGTAGCTCCATGTTCTGTGGTTCCTGGTTTTAACCTGTGCTTGTTTTGGTTGTGATGATGGATTATACTTGTTGATGTTGTTAGAACATCCTTGCGTGGTTTAATTTATCATTCTTGTCTAAAGACTAGAGTGTACTGGATATTTCAACCCTGTTATTTTGGTAAAGTAAAACCTCTAGATTCCTACATGTATTCTTTTATTGCGATGATTCAATGATTGAAGGTTGATTATTATGTAAGTATTTGGTAGATAGGATGGGCGTCAAGTCAAACCTTGACTTTTGAATAACTGCCTGCTTCACATCTGAACGGCCGGCCTCCCAGGAACTCCTTTAATGGCCCAAACATGTGGAAATGGCTTGGAGCGAGGTCAGGACTGTACGGGGGACGTGGCGATAATTTCCAGCCGAGTTTCTGCAATGTCCAAGTGGTGCTGGTGAATGCTTGTGTGTACGGTTCACACAGACAGACGCAAGTTATCTGTCGATTTTCAAGGACCAGGCGTTCCACTTGCTGATTGTTCACGGGAGCGACCAGTGGGCTCAGAGCCACCTCAGTCACGATCGTCATTCACTGACCGACGTATGGCCTTCTTTAAAACATTAGCACCATTCATGTTTCACTGCGGCTAAGAGTCTCATCAGCATACTTTGCTTCAAGTCTCCTGTAAACTTAAATCAGTTCTTCCTGTTAAATGGTGTGATGGAGTATCTGACTTCATTATGATCCAGATTTCCATTATAACCTTTTCAAAGCATTACCACGTACTGAAGCAGGTACAGAGCTGGATTTTGGCTTGGAAAGGCGTTTATAGACGTTTCAGTGGCTTAGATTCTTGGCCCTGATCACTATACGGTTGAGAGTTCAGATCCCTTGGCCTTGGCCTGTGCTTGAATGCTCACGCTTAAAATTGTTTTTGGGAAGAATCCAGTTCCTGTTATTTGTAGAAAATGTGTGAATGATATCTGTCATTTCTGCTCTAGTCCCTGCTCTGTCTCCATTACTCCACGTCTCTGCAAGCAATATTGGGATTTGGTTTGGGATTCTTACAGTGAACGGCGTGAAATGTTCTGTGCATTACTGAGACACAAGTGCCAACAGATCGTGATCTAATAACCCCTGAAAAGTATCACCTGTGGAACAGATCAAAGCTCTCGCGTTGATCACAATCATGAGCTAATGTAACCGTTTAAAAGGAAAGCGATACTGCACGTTACCGTAGCCTGACTTTGCTTCGGTGCTGAATTGTGTCATGGATATGTTTTGAAGATTTATACACACGCCTCCAAGTTGCTGCCGCTGCATTTCATATTCGAATTAAACTGGACCGCATTACAGGGGAGAAAATCAAATATGCTAATTTTCTTCTTTGGATTCAGCTCATTTGCTGTACCGGCAGAATAATTGGACTAAACAGGAATTATTCTCTCAGTGTGATTCTGAGAATCGAAGACAAGTGACAAAATACGGCCATAAATTTGTTTACGTGAGTGACAGTCGGTGACGAGGAGCTCCGCTGACATCGGCAGTGTACTTCACACGCGCCCTGTCAATCGCTACTGACGTAGATGCCGAAACCGGAATCTTATATCGATGTGTTGTCATGTTTGTCACACACACACACACACACACACACACACACACACACACACACACACACACACACACACACACACACAGTGGGGTCTTTGCCCTGCTAGCATATTTACACAAGCGGCTCCTGATTGCACTAATAAACGGGTAAGAAGAACCGCATAATGCTAGCAGTAAAGCAAAGTGGCGGAATGACGCCTTCCTGCATTCCATCATGCTAATAAGACTAACATGCTGCCGACAAAATATATTGATTGTTTGCTACGTGTTTATCCATCATTACTAACGGTTCTTTGTGTCACGCTGCTTCAGTTTTTACTCAAACTGCAGGAGAGATGAGCTCGAGAGATGTCAATGCAGGGAGCAGAATTACGCGCTAGATTAGCGAGGAAAGCAGTCGCTGAGATAAGAGGAGAGGAAGAGTGGAAGGTCAAGAGAGGACAAATACACACTATGGTCATGCTGAGACTTGGCTCCGCGGTGTCAACAAGTATTTCTGGATTTATGCCCCCTCCAGGCTCATTGTTGTGTCTTTGACTCTCTCCAACTGCACTGTTTCAACTTCTCTCCATCACTTTCTGGCTTATCTACGCTATATGGCCAAAAAGTATTCGCCCGCGTGCATATGAACTGGAGTAACGTCCAATTCTAAATCTATCCGCCCCCTGTGCAGCTATAACAGCTTCGATTCTGTGCTTTGGTACATAGTCATGTTGAACCGGTGTGGGGTTATTTTTCATTTGTCATTAGGCCCGGCCCGGCCGCTTACTTCAAGTGAAAGGAACTCTTGATGCTTTGGCATTCCAGGATATTTTGGACAATTACATGCTCCCAACTTTGTGGGAACAGTTTGGGGACGACGCCCTTCCAGTTCCAACATGACTGCGCGCCAGTGCACAAAGCAAGGACATGGATGAGCGAGTTTGGTGTGGAGGAACTTGATTGGTCTGCTAATTGGTCTTCTATCGGGTTGAGGTCAGGACACCTTTGGGAAGCCAGGCCTTCTCGTCCAACATCAGCGTCTGACCTCACACATGCACTTCTGGAGGAATGGTCAAACATTTCCATAAACACACCTTGTGGAAAGCCTTCACAGAAGAGTTGAAGCTGTTCTAGTTGCAAAGGGGCGGGGCCAACGTCATATTAAACCCTATAGATCAAGAATGGGATGTTACTCCAGTTCATATGCATGTGAAGGCAGGCGAGCGAATACTTTTGGCAGTAGAGTGTATATATATATATATATATACCAAGTCCTCCCACTCCTTCTCCTGCACTTGTTATTTTTTCCTTACATGTCTCGTCTCTCTCTCTCACCCCCTCACTCTGTCTCCACTGTTCCTCACTCTAACTCATGCACTCACTGAGCATGCTCAGTTTTTGACCCCTTGCCCCAGACTGACCTCTAGCCTGTCTGCTACATAAATCTTGAGCGCTTTAGATCTCTGACTGCTAGTGAGGATCCAGAAAACTGCTGCGCACCGTGCTCTATTTACCAAAGACATTCAAAAGCCCCCTGCTGTTGTTGCAGATAAAGCCTTGAAAGCAGATCTACACCATAGCTGTACAGATTTGCTCCACCATCTCGGTCGGTCTAATGAAGGATTCATCTGTGGCTTAGAGCAGGAAGTGTAACGGGTCTCAGATGTATTGAAGAAGCACTGGGTCAGGAAACGTTAATTAATTTGATATATATAGGACAGAATCGATATAGAATATTGGGTTGATGTAAATGGAGAGGATTGTGTTTCACAGTGGACTTATGTACAGTGAGACATATCATTGGTGCAGATCATGGATACACGAAGAGGGATACGTAGCTTTTGCATGATGTAGTTCAGGTGCCAACATGGCTAACTGGTTAGCACTGTTGTCTTGCACCTTCTAGTTGGGGGTTCAAATCTCACCCCCGGCCTGTGTCTTGTGGAGTTTGCGTGTTCTATCCTGTGCTTTTCTCTGGTTCCTTTTCACAGACACACGTTGGTGTTTCCAGTTTGGCCATAGTGTATGCTCGGGTAGGTGCTTGTGCCCGGCAATGGGTTGGCACACCATCCAGGTTATACCCCACCTTGTGCTCTGAGTTCCATAGGAGAAACTCCCTCAATTGGGCAGATGTTTTGACAGAGCATGTGGGATTGGCCAAATGTTGTGAAAGAGTAGGTGGAAAGTTCTGCGGAATTGGTCAAAATATTTTTTTGAATGTAGGCAGGATTACTCCTATTTATTTATTTATTTATTTATTTATTTATGGCAGCACGGTGGTGTAGTGGTTAGCACTGTCGCTTTGCACCTCCAGGGTCCGGGTTTGATTCCCGGCCAGGCTCGATTCCCGTCTCTGTCTGCATGGAGCTTGCATGTTCTTGGTGGGTTTCCTCCCACAGTTCAAAGACCTGTAGATTAGGCCAATTGGTACCGTAGTTTGTGAGTGTATATGTGTGTGTCCTGCGATGGATTGGCACCCTGTCCACGGTGTACCCCGCCTCATGCCCTAGGCCTCCTGGGATACAGTGGTATAGATGATGAGTTATTTATTTATTTTTGCATTAATTGCCTAATTACAGGCAAAGTTATGTAACATGTTTACGTAGGTTTGTTACTTATCCCTTTCTTCCTAGCGTCCTGGATTTAAATCCTGTCCCTCGTTTCCCCCCTTCCCTCTGATATTGAAACTGAGTGGATTACAAGTGGCAAGCTTTTAATGCCCTGAATCTATCCTGCATCCCTTCAGATGGTTGAAAGTTTGTCAGCTGGGAAATTGTTGAGCTCCTTTGCCATCTGTGGCGTCCTCGCCCATCTCCTGCCTTAACCAGACTTCAGAGTTATCCCTGAAAGCTTGATTCTGCATATCAGGTGTAGCTAGAGGGGGGGATTACAGTTTTAATCCCTATTAATTATTTTTGACAGCTTATAGGTGGGTAACATAAGGCAACCAATTGTTCATATGTTTTTGATGGTAATGTGGCTATAATTAATCATCCATATGCTCCAGGTGTTAAAAGAACACATCCCTTAATTTGTTTAAAGGTCTATTTTTTTCTCTCTCTCTGTAGTTAAACACAAGTCTTAGCATTTGACAGATGCCCCTATACAGAACCACTTATATTTTGATCTTATACCTACATCATACATCTGAGCAATTGAGTGTTAAAGGCCCTGCTCAAAGGCCCAACAGGGGCAACTCGGTGGTGCGGGGGTTTGAGTCTGGGATCTTCTGGACCCTAGGCCAATGTCTTAACCACTGACCTACCCCTGCTTAGCACGCCTCCAAAGAGTGTGTTTAACACTCCAGCTGAAATACACTCCAGACAATGCATTATTATAATATAATACAGTAACTGCCTCTTTTTCACCCCTCCATTTATCAAGCCATTCAGTGTCTATGCAAATGAGCTACTGCTGAGCCACGCGCCTACAGAGAACAGCAAAGCTGAGCAACAAAAAAGGGGCGACGGTATAGTCTTATTTATATGAGGTCACAATAGGGGGAAAATCTTATTGGCTTGTTTACACAC
This sequence comes from Clarias magur, assembly GCA_013621035.1. NCBI lineage: Eukaryota > Metazoa > Chordata > Actinopteri > Siluriformes > Clariidae > Clarias > Clarias magur. The sequence continues at coordinate 52,034 of QNUK01000761.1, forward strand.
ACACACACACACACACACACACACACACACACACACACACACACACACACACACACACACACACACCAGACTCATCTGATTGACTGAAAATGACAAAAAGGTAATTTTGCATAATAAGCGCTAAACCTACACTATATTAAGAATACTTATTTTATATGTGATTTAATGTAATTATTTAAAGTTTATTATTATTATTATTATTATTATTATTATTATTATTATTATTTAAACTTAATACCTAAAAGATGTTTTCAATATTATATTAGTTAATAGGCCATTATTTCAAGTTATTATATCACTATTATGACAAGATCTCTTTATTTCATGATTGTGTTTAGTTATTTAATAATAATAATAATAATATATAATAATAATAATAATACTCATTTTACTATAAATATATAACTCCTATTACTGATATATGATTACAGCATGTTGTTACTTTTATGTAATATCTTGTTATTTAGGTTAAAAAAGGTGGTATTTTCAGAAAACACATGTAATTGCTTTCACTTACAGTACTGTGCAAAATTCTTGGCCCCCCCTTATTTCTTCATATTAAATACTGTAAGTACTGTAAGCAATTACATATGTAATATAATGTTGCAGATGTTGGAGCAGATGTTTTTACTGATATCCTCCATCCTGCTGGTTGTTGATGTAACAACACCAGCAGCAGCGACCTCATTTCCCCTCTCATCTGTTCCAACACTCTAATCACCAGCCTGAACATCTGTCATCATCTGGTTCATGCCTTAAGTGAGATTTTTCTTTCTTTATGCTTAAATGATTCACAGGTTACTGTGTGGTTTAACAAACAAAACACATTCCTCTGAGACTTACACAGTGACGGGACAGGACTGAAAATAATGAGAGAGAGAAACTGGGCCCGGAGAACTATTCCTCAAATACAAGAACGTCTTGTATGAAAGTCTATGGAAACAAAATATGAAAAAATTATTGGAGGGGTGTCATGGCTTTTGCACAGGACTGTATATAATGGTAGATAATGATGTCGTTTTATTTTACCCCATTATTTCAAACATTTAAGATTGTGCTTCATCTTCCTGACCTGATTCTTGACCACTAATTCTCTAGCAGTGTTAATGTCCCTTTGTGTGTATGTGTGTGTCTGTGTGTTTGGCTGAATGATGAAACGTAACATTTTATTAGAGAATTTGCCAATATGATTCGCTGTCTAAAGATAAGATAGAGTCAAGATGAGATTTCTTTAGAACTCTTTAATGAGGTAATCACTGTGTGGTCTTAAATGATAATGATCAGCCGCTTATGACTTTTTAAAACATTTAAATCGTTTTGGGTGATTAGTTTCACAAACGCTGGATCTCATTTTCGTACGTTAACATAGATGCCTCCAGCTAGAAATGCCCAAATGAATTCCCGGCACACAAGAGCATCTATCTGTCACGCTGCATTAACTAGAGCGCAAATGCAATTTTTAAGCTAATAAAGTAATCTGCACCCAAATTAATAGGATTCTATTAAAATAGGTCTTAATTAATATGGAGTTCAGCCTCAAGTCCTGCTGAGCATCCAAATAGTTTGCAGTCTTGTCTGCATCCTTGGTATGAATAGAAAGCAGAATATTTTCTTCCAAATTCTAAAAGCGGGGCTGTTCTCCCGTGTTGGTCTGGCACTTCGCCTAAATGCCGAGCTGTCGTTCCAGGAGAACTCGGAGAGTTATGAACAGCGCCAGGAATAGACTCCGGAAAAAAAAAAAAAAGTTTCACTTGTGAAAGTTTGGTCTCTATGTGCAGGCTGGAGGAGTTTTAGGGAGTGCTGCAGTGTTTACGTTTAGCTTACTGATAGAGACATGTTTAAGACCTTTTAAGCTGATTGTTTACACTAACACATGAGGCTTGTTTACTTTTCATTATTAATTTGTTGTCTTAAATCATATCTGTAATGTTTATGGCGTATGTGGTAAAAAATAATAACCTCATGGAACCGGTTACAATCTATTTCATGTGAAGAATAAAACAGTCCAACATCATCAAACCACAGCAACAGCATAGTGCAAACCTGTAGTGCTTAATTCTTCCAATATCACAACAATTAGCAAATTTGTAAACTTTTAAAAATGTGTTTAACTTTGACTCATACCTTTCATTCCATTTTTAAGGGCATTATAAAAAATGATCCAACATTCGACGTGTTAATTCTGTTCATTGATATTGAAAACATCCTGTTGTTGCTGATTGTTAAGTCTGAACAATCTAAATCAAGTAATGTCAAGTAGGCTTTTATTGTCATTCCACCCATATACAGTGGAACCTTGGATTACGAGCATAATTCGTTCAGGGCTCGTATTCCAAAACACTCATAAACCAAATCGAATTTTCCCATAGGAAATAATGAAAACTAAAATAATTCGTTCCACAGCCCAATAAATAAATACATAAAAATAATGAGTACAATATATAAAGTCAAAATAAAACAAATTGACGTGCACTTCACCTTTAAAAAAAGTTCAAATAAATCCAGAGAGATAAGTGTTTCCGTTTGTGCGCGCAGGCGTGTGTGTGTGTGTGTGTGTGTGTGTGTGTGTGTATGTGTGTGTGGAATTAGCACCTGCCTTGTCTTACATAGTAAAACTCCTCCTCCCTCTCCCCACCTCACTTTTTAAGCTTCACAACAAACGCACACACAACGGAAACACTGTTTTAATGGAAAAAAATGAAATCTCCCTAATGACACTCGCGTGAACGCATACTAACGGAATCACTGCTGTAAAGTAAAAAAACAACAACAAATGAACCAGCACTTTACCTTTGAAAAGAATCGTGAGAGAGCAGAGTTTTCTGTGTAAAGCAGAGAGTGTGTGTCTGTATGTGCATGCGAACCCGGGGAGCGGGGTGTAAAGGCGAGAGTGTGTGTGTGTGTGTGTGTGTGTGTGTGTGTGTGTCATTGTGTGTGTGTCGGTGTCAAATTACGCACACACACATAGGAGACATGCTGAAACAGAGAGGGAGACGTTGATTATACCAGTAAGAGACGAGCAATAAGACCCAGCAGGGGAGATGATTACCCACAATTCTGCAGTGCAAGAGAGAGAAAAATCATTGGCTCAGTTGTGATCATGTGGCACTCTGTGTCAAAAAAAGAGCGCATGCGTGATACATGATACTCGGCACTCGTAAACCAAGACCTCCTCGCTTTTCAAGTCAAAATTTATAAAAAATCTTTGCTCGTCTTGCGGAACACTCGTAAACCGCGTTACTCGCAATCCGAGGTTCCACTGTACATTTCAGTGCTACCAACATGCAACAACATAAGTTAACAACACAAATTCATCAGAACTAGCTAGCTAACTAGGAGACCTAATTAGACTAAATACCTGCATCAGCTAACTTCCATGGTACTGGGGTTAAATTCGAATTAGTGTTAAATGAAGGTCTAGTGTGCTATGTAGGGTGTACAATACACTCGTACTTGTTCCACACACCAAGTAGTGCCCATGTTTAGGGAGGGATTTAATATTCAGCCTTGTGTTAGAAGCTAGTTAATTTGCAGCTCATGCTACCCATGAACAAACAACTTGGGCGGTCCAGAGGAATGAGAGTTAATATGGAGACAAATAGTTTTTTAGGATGACATAACGTTATTTCTGAAAGTGCTTCTGTGACAGGTTGTGAATGTGGGTTTTTGTCAGGCAGCTGCTCCCTCCTCAGTACTGCGGACCGTACAGACCTACTCTCACCCACGATGAGACACTGTGTGTTATTAACGATTATAGAACCTGTTATAGAACCTCTGTAACTCGAAATGACACATATAGTTAAAATTCCTAGCTCTGTTATGGTCTATAACACCACCCCTAGTCCAATCAGAACTAACTGTTGTATAACATGAAATACACTATATTGCCAAAGGTATTTGCTCGCCTGCATTCACATGCATATGACCTTGAGTAACATCCAATTCTTAACCTATAGGTGATGATGTTGGCTCCACCCTTTGCAGCTATAACTGCTTCATTTCTTCCGGACAGGCCTTCCATTAATTCGTACATAGGGTTGTTTTTCAGGAGCTGGATTCGGCTCTTTAGTTCCAGTAAAAGGAACTCTTAAATGCTTTGACAACTTTGTGGGAACAGTTTGGGGATGTCCGCTTCCTGTTCCAACATGACTGCGCACCAGTGCACGAAGCAGCGTCCATAAAGACATGGATGAGCGAGTTTGATGTGGAAGAACGTGACTGGCCTGCACCTCAACCTGATAGAGCACCTTTGGGCCTCCTCGTCCAGTGTCTGACCTTACCAATGCGCTTCTGGAAGAACGGTCAAAAATTCCCATAAACACACTCCCAGACCTTTTGGGAAGGCTGTCCTAAGCCTTAGGGTTGAAGCTGTTATAGCTGCAAATAGTGGGCCAACATCATTTTAAACCGTATTGGATGTTACTCAAGTTCATATGCATGTGAAGGCAGGCGAGCGAATACTTTTGGCAATATAGTGTATCTCATGATGGATTGGCCACTTGCCCTCTTTCTCCAGTGGAACTCCACTACTGATTTGCATGCTACCATTGATTCCTCTAGATCTGAGCGGTGCGCATACCTTTGATCTTGTAATTGAGAACGTTCCTTTACACATTTGAGCCTATGCCTTAAACAGTGCTACAACCTTCCCCAGGGGAGAGTGAAAGGAAGCTCAAGGTTCCACTTTAATGTTCATTTCGCTTTGATCAGGCTGCATGGATGATTATTCTCAGTTAATTTTCTGAATGAAATAAAGTTTATTTTCTGTTTTTGTCTCGCAGTGCCTCCCTATCCCGGGTCACGGCTTCGTCCTGGACAAATACAAATGCCAGTGCAAGAGCGGCTTCTACCACCCCAGCAGAGTAGCCATTAACGGCATCAAGAGTAAGTCCTCAGACAGATATCTTACGCTCATGAGATGATGACATTTGTTCCCTATTGACATTGTCTATATATTGGTGCACAATCCTCATACTGGGAATAATTTCTTTTGCCAATCAACCAGAACATTAAAACAACATTGGTGTAGGTTCCCCTTATGCCACCAGTGTGGCTTTGTCCCCTCTCGGGTGGGCTTCAAGGTTGGTGTGTTCTGGTACTTTCTATCGTGGCCAGTGTTGACTCTTTGGCTTTTAATCCATTCTAGTCAGTGTCTCAGTGGCTCTAGCGCCAATCCCAGGACCACCATGCACAGGAAGGAAACACACTCTGGATGGAACCCTTGTACAGAACCTAGTAGAAAAACATTGGACTTGTTAGACGATCTAGTGAATCACAGTCCTGCCACTAGAACACATCAAATACTCCTGCACGTTTCATTCTTTTGAATGAGATGCTCAGATTCTTTGAGGTGTTCCTCACCAAAGACAGTTTATATGAAACATGATGCATAAGCATGCAGAAAGACCAAATGGACCACTTGGGCAAATGGTGGCTTATGAGTTAGCCTAAGACTTCTAGTTTAAAATAAAACAAACTCCATCTCTGTCTTACCCAAAGTTTTTGGATGTAGAGCTGGTTTAAAGACTCCATGAGACCAGCCTGACAGAATGGTGCTATTCTTAGACGCTCTTGCGAACTCTGTCTTCTGCTCTGTTTTCTTGTTCATGCCCTGAACCAGCTCTTTACTTAAAATACCTTTCCTCATCATCACAACATCACCTGACCGTGAGTGCGACTTAGTTTGAAGAATTGTGAACTCATGTTTATATTGTATGCAGTAAGTACAGTTTTATGGCTGGTATAACATAACAGGTTCCACAAATGTTTTGCAACATTAAAGGTAACTAAATGATGAAGTGTAAGACTTCACACACACACAAACCTGTTGCCGTTTGGCGTTGTAAAATAAAATAAAATAAAAATAAAATAAAACAAAACACTTTGGGATATTGGAAGAAAATAATTATCCTTAAGTGGTAGCAGTTACCCCACGTCATCACAACTCCCGAGTGTAATCATCATGTATTAACATGTTTAAATTAAAGGCAGAGGTTCCACTCAAATAAAATATGCATGAGGTGAGTTCAAGTCAAAGCGGGACTTGTGAATTTTTTTGTGAATGAAGACTGTACAGTGTTGAGACTCCTAGCCGCAGTAAAACATTTGAATGGTGCAAGTGTTATAGAATATATGAATAATGCATTTAGGGGCGTGGTCCTGGTCAAGACAATCTCCTGAACTCCAAACTGAACGTCAGAATGGGAAAGAAAGGTGATTTTAAGCCATTTTGAGCGCGGCATGGTTGTTGGTGCCAGACGGGCCGGTCTGAGTATTTCACAATCTGCTCAGTTACTGGGATTTTCACGCACAACCATTTCTAGGGTTTACAAAGAATGGTGTGAAAAGGGAAAAACATCCAGTATGCGGCAGTCCTGTGGGCGAAAATGCCTTGTTGATTCTAGAGGTCAGAGGAGAATGGGCCGACTGATTCAAGCTGGTAGAAGAGCAGCTTTGACTGAAATAACCACTCGTTACAACCGTGGTATGCAGCAAAGCATTTGTGAAGCCACAACACGCACAACCTTGAGGCGGATGGGCTACAACAGCAGAAGACCCCACCGGGTACCACTCAGCTCCACTACAAATAGGAAAAAGAGGCTACAATTTGCACGAGCTCACCAAAATTGGACAGTTGAAGACTGGAAAAATGTCGCCTGGTCTGATGAGTCTCGATTTCTGTTGAGACATTCAAATGGTCAGAATTTGGCGTAAACAGAATGAGAACATGGATCCATCATGCCTTGTTCCCACTGTGCAGGCTGCTGGTGGTGGTGGTGTAATGGTGTGGGGGGTCTTTTCTTGGCACACTTTAGGCCCCTTAGTGCCAATTGGGCATGGTTTAAATGCCACGGCCTACCTGAGCATTGTTTCTGACCATGTCCATCCCTTTATGACCACCATGTACACATCCTCTGATGGCTCCTTCCAGCAGGATAATGTACCATGTCACAAAGCTCCAATCATTTCAAATTGTTTTCTTGAACATGACAATGAGTTCACTGTACTAAAATGGCCCCCACAGTCACCAGATCTCAACCCAATAGAGCATCTTTGGGATGTGGTGGAACGGGAGCTTCGTGCCCTGGATGTGCATCCCACAAATCTCCATCAACTGCAAGATGCTCTCCTATCAATATGGGCCAACGTTTCTAAAGAATGCTTTCAGCACCTCGTTGAATCAATGCCACGTAGAATTAAGGCAGTTCTGAAGGCGAAAGGGGGTCAAACACCGTATCAGTATGGCGTTCCTAATCATCCTTTAGGTGAGTGTATATAGAGCATATGCTGAATGAACTGGTTGCTATAGCAACCGTAATATATTAGAACAAGGCATTAATATACACGTATTCTTCACATTATGAGCTGTTATTTAAAAATTCAAAAATCTAAATATACGCAACGATTTAATCATGCACACCTGACCGATCGGTTTAAGAGAAAAGGGACACGCTGGGGATTTCTACTGCTGGAGAAAGGAGAAGGTGGTGGGAAGAACAAACGATTGTGAGATAAATTATTTAGCTGGAGTAAAAATAATGCTTTTAAGGCATCTGTTCAAGAACAGTTTGAACTGCTTCCGAGTTTAAATTGAGGAGTTTTTTTTTTAATGTAAAAGTTTTAACCTCTTTATTGATCAATTTATCTGCATAATTTTTTTTTAAAGAATTTTTAAAAATATAAAAAACAATTTTAGTGATTTTTTTTTTCCTCCTGTTGAACGTTCACCAGCACATTTCTTTTACTGTGAGATTTAATTTCCCTCTCCTTCTTCAGGGAAAGCTCTGAGCACCCAGGACCCTGGGGGTTCCAGCCTGTGCCTGCCCTGTCAGGAGGGCTGTGTGCACTGTAAGGACGACACACCGTGCATGGCTCATGGTGAAGGGTATCTCCGTATCGCCGTGCTGGCTTTCCAAGGCATCTGCATGCTGTTGGACTTCGTCAGCATGGTGCTGCTCTACCACTTCCGCAGGAATAAGGTACGGCTTCTGCTAATGTAGCGCCACTGATATACAATCCTACAATAACACCGCAATACGGCCAGACTATAATATCCATTACTTATACTAATATTTAACGAATAATGCTTGAATCCCCAAATCAGCCATAATTACTTAATGAATTCAAACCTTTGTACAGGTAGAGTTACTGCTTTTCACAGAGTGGGTGAGAGTCGGTCTGTACGGTCCGCAGTATTGAGGAGAGAGCAGCTGCCTGACAAAACCCACATTCACAACCAGCACTTTCAGCAACAGCACACATCTGATAACGTTATGTCATCTTAAACAACACTTTGTTTCCATTTGGGATTAAACCCCGAAAAACGGCAAGTTAGATGATATTGTAAATAATAAGAAACAAGAGCAAATATAAAGTAAACATCCATGCGTTATTCTTCTCACCACTTCACCCAGTTGTTGGGAATCGAACCCGGGCCGTTCACATGGCAGACGAAACACCTCCCACTGATCCACCAGTGCCCTACTGCCCTGATGACGTCAGACACTAAATCGCTCGTCTGAAAGATTTTAAGTTGGTGGAACTTTACGGTGACAGTTACTGTTACTTAGGTACTTACAATATTTACAATATTTATCAAATTTGTTCGGCTAACTTGAAAAAGTGTCATTTCGACAAACTCATAAATACCAAAAAGTTCTAAATACTCATCAAGGTCGATTAATTTAAACTAACTGTAATTATTTAAGTTAACAGTACTCAATACGTTGAATTACTTTGAGCATTAGGGTTTACAGTGCAGTAAGAATTGAACACTGTCACTCTTGTTAATACTAACACCAGTTGCGGAATGGTATCAGTTGGCAGAGGTGGTTAAATGAAATAAAAAAAAAAAAAGCATAATCTGTTGATAATAAACAGTGTTTGTGGAACGGTTGTATAAAAGTAATATCACACTTGGGATTGTTATTACAACAGTCCTCCCTCTTATGTAATATTGATTAATTATAGCGCACAGTAAATCAATTATAGTATTATTAAATCTATGTCCAGACGTTTTAGATTCATTTCTAGCTTGAAGCCGTCTTGTTCTATTGTCAGATAACATATCGCATAAAACTCACCCATATTCAAGCTATTTTCTCCTCCCTATCATTGTTTTTCCAGTGTAAACACTTCTGTACATGCTAGCCTCCTGATATTCTTGTACAGTGGAACCTCGCCATCCGAACGCTGCGCCTTCGTTTCTGACGAATTTTCGCCTTAAGAACTGAAGTTTTGCAAAAATTTGACTTGGTATACGAGGCTTTTTTGGAATACGAGCAAGCAAGCGAATCGGGTCAAACTAAACGCCGGCTAAGTTGCACATACGTCCAGGAACCGTTCAAACCTTGTTTGCGTCAGTGGAGAGCCATATTCAAGCTTTTACACCATATTCACGAGTTTACATATTTTGGGTGTTTTTTCTTCTTCTTTTTTTTTTTTGCATTCTGTGCAAGAGTTTTTATGAAGACATAGGACTATGGGTACCGAGAATGCTAGCAAGGATGGTAGCAAGAAGAAAAGGGTTTTTAAGAGGAGTCATAAATTAAGGTTAAGTGAGGTTTAATCCTTTCTAAATGTTTTGACGTGATTTCTTTGTAAATGCAATAAACATGATTGATTATAGTGTTGGAAATTATAAATATTGGTTGTACGTTTGGGTGGCTGGAACGGATTATCTGCATTTACATTTACAAAAATTTCACTTTAAGAACTCGCCTCAGAAACTTTTAATTTCTAGGATTTCTGTAGTCAGCAAACTGAGTAAGTTTTTGTTAAAACTATTAATATTAATGGGCTGAGTGACCGCTGAGCTACTTGTGTGAAAAATGGTACAAATTTAAACACATGGTGCATTTATATTTATTTAATTTGTTGGGAATTGCTCGGGCTGGTGTTGGAATCGTCCACTGGAACGGAGCAGGAACGGCGACGCAGACACCGCGGTTATCAATGCCGGTCAGCGGCTTATGTAATGATTCCCATCGATTCGGTGTGACCTTTCAGTGCATTAGACCATAAAAATCCAAGCGCCTTTAATATTTGATGAGTAGCCTCGTGTGCTTTTGCTGATTGTGTTGTTTAGTTTAATAGCCTTGCGAGTTTATAGGCGGCTTTTTGCTCATCGCTTTGCTCCCGTTCTGTAGCCGGATGGATATAATAGTTCACCTCAGGTCAGCCCTTACAGTACAGTAGGTTCAGATGTAACAGCACACCCTATCACAGTACGTAGGAAGAAAGCATGTTTTCATCCTAATAATGGTGTGAGCTGTACTGTAAATGTGTTAAAACGCCACTACAGTACCTGACTGGCTGAGAAAAAAAAAAAAAAAAAAAAAAAGATTTCTCAAAACCTAAAAAGTTTTCTGTAGAAAGGTTATAGGACAGACAGGGATGGCGCTGGTTCAGCGTACTCTACTCCGAGTATCAGGCTGATATCAGCAGAAAATGTGGGATTGGATATCGGTGGAGAAAGAAACGAACCAATTTGATCCAGTTTGGTAACGGATCTGAGCAGAGAGTGCAGTGGGCCGCTGCACAGGACGTGAGTCAAATACACAACTCAGCTCATCCAGTTTTCACTATTTGAGTTGTGAATTAACAACAGTTACACTGCAGCCCGTTTATCCCTCAGTTTGCACACATCCAAGCTGATTTCTTTGGAAGTATTTATTAAGATCACTGCTGTAGATGTGACCGTGACTTTGTCCGCATGGAATTTGATTGCACACGCGTGTTAAAATATGTACAGCGCCATCTGATAAATTTTGAGATGAACTAAAGGTTGATTTTTTTTTTTTGTCTTTCTTTCAAATTAGCATTTCTTGTCTTCCCATGGGCCGACTGGCACCAAGTAGTCCCTCGATCAGGGGTTAGAGAGGGATTTGGGATTCAGCCTCGTGTTAGTAGTGCGTTAGCTTCGTAGCATGTGGTAGCCGCGGATGCAACAACACGGGCATTTCAGAGGTGATTTGGAACGACTTACTAAAGAAAACACGTTGTCGTTTAAGACGCCGTAACGTTGCTGCTGAAAGTGCTTCTCTGACTGGTTGTGAAGGTGGGTTTTGGCAGGCAGGTGGTCTCTCTTCAGTACTGCGGACCGTACAGACTATATGTCACCTCAAGCTCGGGCGCAAATACACCTGTGAAAACCCCATTAAAATTTGTTCAGTAGTTTTTTACATGATGCATGCACAAACAAACAAACAAACAAACAAACAAACAAACAGACAGACAGAAAGACAGACAGACAAAAATTCCAAAACTATCTTGATGTGTTCTATTACAAATCTTACATCACCACAATTTTCTTTTCGCAAATATCTTCAGTGTACAGAGACGCCGACTTTACAGTTAATTACATGTATAGAGTATGTATAGATTTATTGTATTTTTTTATATTGTACTTTTTCCTGTTATACGCAAGTACATACAGTACAGATAACATTTACTGAAAGATATACATGTATAGTAGATTGTTTTATTCGCATTGTATCCAAAAGACATAAAACCACAGCTGCCCGACTCGCTGCAGAATTAAATGTGCACCTCAACTCTCCTGTTTCCACCAAAACTGTTGGTCTGGAGCTCCACAGGGTCACATGTACTGTACATGGCCGGGCTGCTATAGACGAACCTTTGGTCACTCGTGCTGATGCCAAACGTCGGTTTCAATGGTGCCGGCATTGAAAATCTTGTGCTGTGGACGATGTGAAACATGTATTGTTCACCGAGTCCACCTTCACTGTCTTTCCCACCTCCGGGAGAGTTACGATGTTGAGAAGCCCCAAAGAAGCGACTGTACCACGCAGACTGTTGCATGTCCAGAGTGAATCATGGGGGTGGATCAGTGATGGTTTGGGCTGCAACATCATGGCATTCCCTACTGTAGGCCCAATTCTTGTGCTAGATGGACGCGTCACTGCCAAGGACTACCGAACCATTCTGGAGGACCATGTGCACCCAATGGTTCAAACATCGTATCCTGCAGGCGGTGCCGTGTATCAGGATGATAATGCGTCGATGCACACAGCAAGACTGCTGACAGAGCGGTTTGATGAACTTGAAAGTGAAGTTGAACATCTCCCATGGCCTGCACAGTCACCAGATCTGAATATTACTGAGCCACTTTGGGGTGTTTTGGAGGAGCGAGTCAGGAGACGTTTTCCTCCACCAGCATCACGTAGTGACCTGGACACTATTCTGCAAGAAGAACGGCTCGAAATCCCTCTGGCCACCGTGCAGGACTTGTATCTGTGATTCCCAAGACGAACTTTGGCGCTGTATTGGCCGCAAAAGGAGGCCCAACATCAGACTATGATAAAGTAATTAAAATAGGTTTCCTGATAAAACATTGTTATGAATTGTGATGTATGGGATCTACAATACTGTGCAAAAGTCTTGAGTCTATTATGTTCACGCACCTCAGTCTCGATTCTAGTTCCACACACTGATATCCTCGGATGTACCGACCTGGACTGCAATGTGTGCGCGTGTGTGTCTGTTTGGATTTTTGGGTTAAGCCTTGCTGCTTTGTAAACAAGAACAAAGGGGCTCGAGCAACACCTACAGTACGTTCGGGGAAATTAAAACCTGAAATCTCTGCTTCTGTGTCGCAGGTTTTGCGGCTGTGTTTGATTTGTTTACTGTTTGTTCACAAAAGCAAGGTGTTGCAAGTGCACTTTGTCTGTTTTGGATTCGGTGAAGCTCTGCTCTGTTTATCCGGCTAAGGAATGAAGTCTAAGTGAAGAGGACATCTTTCAGAATGAGCTTTCTTTCTTTTCTCTTTCTTTCTGTCTCTATTGGTTGTTTGATTGCAGAGTGCCTGGCAGGTCTTCCACACCTCTTACTCATGAAAAGGCGTTTTTTTTTTTTTTTTTTTTTCCCCTCCTGCCGCTGCCTTCTCAACTAATGCATGCACTGAATGTTATAAGAAGAGCTTTTTCTCCCCCCCCCACTCGTGTCTGAAATAGACCATAATCTGGAGTCGAGTGCTCGGCGGTTATTTTTGGCGCTATTTTCTCATGAAACATGGCTGTGCATCGGGAAAATCTATTCACATGCATCACTGCTTGCCCTCCAGTCACTTCTGCTCAATCATATTATTCGGGAGCTGTCGCATAAAAGAGTGCGTCTTATTCACAGAGAAGGCACTGGCCTCTGGGGCGTACATTAGTGGTCTGTAAGGAGTAGTGATGAGGAAATAGACTGTATCGGAGGAGAGACAAAGACATATCATCATTGACATCATTATTTAATAATGCAATCCGAAATGGACCACTCTAAATGTGTAAAGAGTATATTACTGATTACTGATATGAATACATTGATCAGCCATAACATTAACACTTTGGGGACCAAATTTGGGGATCAGCCTGTCCAGCCTTTATCCTTTATTCAGGGTCTGGTGGGGGTGTTATGGCTGGAGCCTATCCCAGGAGGCTTAGGGCAAGAGGCGGGGTACACCCTGGACAGGGTGCCAATCCATCGCAGGGCACAGACACATACACTCACTCATTCATACACTACGGGCAATTTGGGAAGACCAATTATCCTAAGTCCAAATGTCTTTGGATTGTGGGAGGAAACCGGAGGACGCGGAGGAAACCCACCAAGCACGAGGAGAACATGCAAACTCCATGAACATAGAGATGGGAATCAAACCTGGCCGGGAATCGAACCCGGACCCAGGAGGTGCAAGGCGACGGTGATAACCACTACACCGCCCTTTATTTAAAAAAAAAAAAAATATATTATTATTATTCTATTTATTTATTTATTTTTATAGAAAGAAAGGTTTTTTAGATGAGATGTATACATCAGACTCCCATTTTACCATTTGGTTCAGGTGTGGAAGGAAGAAAGAAACGGAAACAAATAAATAATTTTTAAACGGAAATAAATAATTAAAAATATACGGACAATAAAAGAAAGAAAGAAAGAAAGAAAGGAGTTTTTTTTATTTTTTTTTTAGCTAAAAGGTACGCTTCAGACTGGTATGCAACTTTTACTTCAATGCAGGTAGGATAGAAAGAAAGGTAAGAACGAATGAAGAAAGTCAGGAAGGAAGGAAGAAAGGAAGGATGTTCTTTAGTTGAGATGTACGCATCAGACTGGTATCAGGGCCAGAATTCACATACAGTACCATAGAGTGGAGGAAGTCATGGTGTTTCAGGCCACACCCACTTTAATATTTCTATCAGTGTCATTGAGTTACACATCACATGTCGGGGGAGCCTGACACTCATCCTCCTCTTACCTTCATTGCATTACACAGACCATGCTTGTTTTCTTTCTGTACCTGAGTTTTATGCTTTAATTTCTGCTCCATTGTAATGATGTCTTATCTTCAAAAAAATACACAACCATTAGAATGGAATAAATGACCTAACAAAACAAATTTCCTCACCTTATATACATGACCTTGTTTTTATCTTTGCCTTCCAGAGCATCAGGGCTTCGGGTCTGGTCCTGCTGGAAGCCATCTTGTTTGGAGCGCTCCTTCTTTACTTCCCGGTAAGTCTCCCATCTTGTATCTCGTATTCAGGTTTGCATTGCTCAGAATGTGTGGTTGAGTGCGTGTAGGTTCCTTGGCTGAATGCGATGTGATAATGTATGTGCTGGAATTAAGAGAGAGAGAGAGAGAGAAAGGTGATTATCTCATATTCCGCGTAACTATGAGACAATAGCACGGGTTTAATAATAATATCACAATCTGAAGTAAACGAATAAATACTGTAATACTCCTAAATGTGATAAATCTAGCATGTAATATAATGATGATTAATAATAAATAATAAAAAAAATATATGGATAATAAAATAATAGAAGCGCACCAATCACCAGAGTATGAGATAATAGAAGTGGGACTAAAGAATGAGATACTAAACAGCATTTTCCAGTATTTATCTCATAGACTGCTAAAATATGAGATAGCACTGAATGGCCATCTAAAAGTATGAAGAAATTCTTGATGGTAATGATTTTATTATCAGTGATGGCGGTTACTGTATGTCCTCATCCAGGAAACAGCAAGAGTATCTCATAGTCCCCTAAATTATAAGCAGTAAAAAGCTAATAGGGTGAAATAGTACAGATGATGTCATTATCTCAAGTTTGAGCTTTCACCTTAAAGTCTGATGAGGTATCAAGTTATAAGGTGTTAAGATGTTAATTATAGCATAGTGCGAGATAATAGGTGGACAGTCATAGTCTGCTGAACTCTGAGATAACACTGGGTGGCCAAACTAGCAGTTTGCCAATATGTGAGATTAGAAGTGGCTGAACGTATGAGATCATCTTTAAGCAGCAGTTATCTCGTTTGCTTTTTGACCGTTTACTTGGCCAGCCAGTGTACCAGTACAGGGTTAACTCGGCATACGCCTTAAGAATTTTCGGGTTAAGAAATGAAACTTTGCCTCGGCATACCAAGCATTTTTGACATACGAGCGACTGGACCGAGTCGAACGGCAGCTAAGTCGCAAAAAACTTCAGACAAGTTCAAAACTTGCTTGCGTCAGTGAAAAGACAAGCGAAGCAAGATTTAGTGAAGACATGGCACCATGGGCCTCAAGAATGTTATCAAGGACGGAAGCAAGTCAGTTTGGTTTTTAAAGCAGAAGAATCATAAATGAAGGTTAAGTGAGCTTTAATATCCATTTCATATTTTACTTCTAAATGTTTTGATTGTTTTTATATAAAAAAAATACGATAATAGTGTTGACAATAGGCAATCTTGGTAATATTTCTGGGTGGCTGGAACGGATTATCTGCATTTACATTATTTCCTATGGAACAATGTGTTTCACAATATGAACTCGCCTCCGGAGCGGATCACATCTACATCTACATCTAGGTATTTGGCAGACGCCCGTATCCAAATTTTTTTTTTTTATCTCATTATACATCTGAACAGTTGGGGTTAAGGGCCTTGCAGGGACAACTTGAGCCTGGGACCTTCCGAACCGTAGTCCAATGCCCTAACCACTGAACTACCCTGATTAAATTCATATGCCGAGGTACCGCCGTAGTGTACACTAGCTAGCATGCAGGATATATTGTCAGCTACTAGTTTAGACTGTCACGTCCAGACCAGGAGCATGGTGGAGGTATGGCTGATGGGTAAGAACTGTGCTCTGGGTTGTTGTGTGTTCCCTCTAATTCGAGTTCTGTTGTCCACTTTAGCGCTTAAACCCCAGGTGACGTTGTACGTGACAGCGAGACACTTTTCAAACCATTCACAGTGATCTCTTGGGAGTGGGGGTGGGGGGTGTCAGTTCCCAGTGAAAATGACGAGCTGTTGTGATACGTCTGTACAGCTCTATTCATTCCAAGCGCTTGTCAGTGATCAAGATATCCCGTGATACCACGATCCAGCGCTAATATACGGCAAGATAATCGCAATGAGGCGGCATTTCAGTGAGCTGTGGGTCCCACGCTGAGGGGGGGGGGGGGGGGGGGGAATGTAATTAAACTGAATTGATTCGGATGCTAGAAAGCAGTGATATAATGCGATAGAGGAAGAAGAATCAGGTGAAGGAATGTCCGTAAGATTGATGTGGGCTTCTTCATAACCTGTACAGATATCTTAAAAAAAAAAAATCCAATACGGCGCAATATTCTCCTGCATCTTATTTTATTTCGTAACAGGCGTGTATGTACTGTATGTATGTGCGTTACTGCATTCTCTTTAGCCCATGTAACAAGCCAGAGGCAAGATGTCTTGCATGTTCATGGGCCAATAAATATGCACTCTGAAAACCCATCGCGAGAGAGAGAGAGAGAGAGAGAGAGATGGGGAGGAGGCTTTCCCTGACTGCTCATGCTCCATGACTTCCAGTCTAAAAATAGCATCAACCGCACGCTCCCTCACTCTGTCTGAATCCCACTCGCACCGTGTCTTCGTATGTCTTTATATATCTCGAATCCTCTCTCTCTCTCTCTCTCTCTCTCTCTCTCTCTCTCTCTCCTGCTTTAAATAATTCCAAGCTCGACATTATGCTTAGAGGAACAACACATTTCTGTCTTTCTTTATTCCGCCCTTCCGTTCATTGTGTCACGTTATAACTTCACTCCTTCCTGGCATCCGCAGTGAGACAAGGGTGCGCGCGCACACACACACACACACACACACACACACACACACACACACACACATAGATTGGAGGTTCATGTTATAGCGGTTTTATATTGTGTGTGAGAGAGGGAGAGAGAGAGAGAATTTCTCTTGAGTATTGGCTGTAAATGGGTTCTCGAGTGATTAAATCCAAACCTTAATTTGCACCTTAATGTGTTCCTCAGAATGCAGGGTTTACGATCGCCTCATCTCTGTACCTCTTCAGTCCTCCAGTCCTTTAATATAGTATAGTATAAATCAACAGTGCGAGTTTAAAGGGTTTGAACAATTAATTCGATGAATTTAATTAAAGCTCACACATGGTGCTGTCCCAGGTTAAGTGAATATAAGGGATGTATAGCTGTAAATGAGGCGGCTTTATGAAGCAGATTGTTTTACGAAGCAGTTGTTACCCTCGAATGAGGGGTGTTCGAGTCAAACCGGGACTTTTGGTTGCGCGGAATAACGGCACGCAGCTGTGAGAGTTAAAAACTCACTTTTTTCCCCCTCTATCCTATTGAATTCGGTTTGACCCGTGGAGCGCTTTTAACGACAGTCAGTCGCAAAGCAGTTTACAGAATCAGGAAATTATGGGAGTAGAAAGTTTTCCCAGCATGATCGGACCGCCTGCTTTACATCACAGGGGCATTCACAGACGTACGGCCTCCTTCACGACGCAGGCGTCGTGTAGGTGTGTTACTGCGGCTAAGAGTCTCATCACCGTATTGTGCACCGAAGTCTCCTATAAATGTCAATCGCATTTTTTTTTTTTACACACCTCCATTCACCAGAAATTTCATCAAAACATGCTGTTCGGTCCATTTTGCTTAGTACAGTACGTGCTGCTTAGCACCATGACTAACCGGATGGCAATTTTCAACAACATTGAACATTGAACCTTTCTTTAAGGGGCTTTATTTCTCCTATTTCGCAACAATTTGCCATTAAAAAAAAAAAAAAATTATTAATATGAACAATGATTAAAGATGATGTGCAGGTGGATGTTCTGACACTGGAGACTCCTTACACACAGCATGTTCTTAAGCCGTGTCTCCGGACATATCCTCATTCAAATCATCGCATAGCGGAAGGTCCTGAAAAGAGTTACTTCCTGTATATACTTAATGACGTTATAGACTTCATGTGACGTTATGTCTTTTTTTTTAATTATTATTATTATTATTTTTTTTTTATGAGAACAGAAACGCCTCTATCTTTAAGACGACCGCTGACTTGTTTCACGGGTTTTAAATACAGAAAGACAAATACTGGAGAACTCTGAGATAACAGCACCAGGGGACGATTAGATTGTTTTTGACCTTCTCAAGAACTTTTGTACAGGTTTTCTGCTTGATTGTTCTCACTCTCCCGTCTCTCGCACTTAGACAGCGTGTCTCTTGTGTGCACGGGTGACGCTCTCGCACCAGGTAAATGCCCCCGTTTCTTCCCCGTCACTTCTCCTTCTGGTGACCTCCTCCTCCTCCTCCTCCTCCTCCTCCTCCTCCTCCTCCTCCTCCTCTTCCCAGCCGTTTCCTCATCAACGTCTACTCATCAGGAGGCTAATGAGAAACAGTGAGGCTCTGTTCTAAAGTGTTTCCACCGGCCCCTTAATGACACGCCAGCCTTTTGTTTTCGTTCAGCCCATATTTCTGCTCTCCGGTTTAAGTGGATTAGAGAACTCCCGTAGATCTGCAGTCTGTCTGAGCAACAAACTTCTGCTCTGATTGCTTTCCGTATGGTAGCGAGGACGCAGCAGGGCGCCGGGGTGTGAATCTCAGCATGGGTGACTGACGCCGAGTGCTGGACGGTGCGGGAAAAAAAAAAAGAGAGAGAGAGAGAGAGAGAGAGAGAGAAGGTGGATGCAGTTGAGAGGGTCGGCTGCAAGTTTTCTTTTACACTGCACATTGATTTAAGGCTCTTCCTCTTCACGCTGTACGAGGTGATCCCGCGAACTTCTTTGCTGAATCTGAATTCTGACGTAAAGTCTTTCCTCTGTCGCAAATCATACAATCCTTAGACTTCTGATTAATGAATATGACTTCATAATGAAAATGCAATTGTTTTGTACCAGGTACAGCCAGCGTTCTTCTCTAATAATGATAATAATAATAATAATAATAATAATAATAATAATAATAATAGGCGGCATGGTGGCTTAGTATGTTAGCACCAGCGTTGGGTGTAATGTGTTACAAAGTAACGCGTTAGAGTACTCAGATTACTTTTTTGATCTAGCGAGTGATCTAACGCGTTCGCTCCGCCATTTAAGTACTCCGTTACTTAGTTACTTTTTCAAAAATGTAATCCGTTATTCAGGCAATTTATGTAATCCGTGAGCCAGACAGCAGTCATTCCCAATCCAGCCCCGCCCCTGATAACCCGCTATGGCTATGTGAGGATCGACGCGCGGAAAGATGGAAACCTAATCGGATACAGTTTGGATGAACCGTACTACGCGAAACCGCGTAGGTGAGATAGGGGCATTAGTGGTTGACAGTTTTTGGGACAAGCTTGGCTGAGTGATGATGGTAGAATAATTATAAAGGTCTTGACTAAAACAACAACAATGCATGAGGAAGCACAGAGGAAAAGTACTCGAACTAGTTACTTTTGTCAGAAAGTATGATTGGCACTGTGGCTTTGCACCTCCAGGGTTCGGGTTCGCATTGGCGGGTTTCCTCATGGTACTTCGGGTTTCCTCCCACAGTCCAAAAACATGCATTTTAGGCGAATTGGCGTTCCCAAATTGCCTGTATGTGTGTGTGTATGTGTGTGTGTGTGAGTGTGTCCTGTGATGTATTGCCACCCCGTCCAGGATGTACCCCGCTTCATGTACTAAGACTCTTGGCGTTGTCTAGGCATAGGCATTTCGGGAGCTAGTAATAGTGCTTCCTGTGTAGACGTCCAGTAGCCAGGAGGCGCAGTTGACATGACATCATATGCAAAATACCTGTTAGAGGGGAAAAAAAAACAAAACAATAAATGAAACACTTCACAATCTTAGTTTGCAATTCCTGCTTAGAATGATCTGAAGTCAACATGGCTGCTTACAGCATGAACAGTATTCGAAAAGAAGGACGACTTTATGCATATTGTATATACAGGGTATTTATTTCAGTGCAGTTAACATAGAGAAATATTCAGTGGTTAAGACTATATAACTGACTATACGAACAGTTTCCCATCATTTCCAGGTGGCCCTGATTTTGCTTAAAGGATGAAAAATGGCTCAATGTAGAGTTTGGACTTCACACTTCTGGGCCCGTGTTCACAAAGCGGCTGGGAATTCTCTCAGAGAGCTCCTATCTTAGATTAAAAAGTCCTAGCTGGAAAGGATTTCGGAAAGCTCTCAGAGCAACGCTGATGGTGCAGCAATTCAAGGACTGTGATTGGTCGATAAAAAAAAAAAAAAATCTACAAAGGTTGTGAAAATTGAATATATGATCACAGAACAGACAGTGAAATCATAATGTTTGTATATTTAAAAAAAATTGTATATTCATGACTGCAGGCAAAGTTTCTGTTATAGGCTAAATGTCTTAAAGACAATTAAACAGCCAAAGGTTGAAAATGTGTCGACTTTTGAACAGTAGTTACTATATTTAAGTTCTTACATTTATTTGCCGTACTGATTTTATTACTTGTAATCGATTTTAGATCGATGGGAGGAAAAATGTCTCAGCTTTTACAATTTACATGATTGGAAATTGGAAAGAAAATGGAAACTGGAAGTAAAACAACAAGAAAACCAAAATTGGACAGAAGAGCAGGTGTTTACTTTTAGCTTTATGTTCAGTGTTTGGAGAATATTTCTTCTTTCCGCCATTTTGCCCTCTGCTATAGAAACTCTTAAGCCTCTTAAAAGCCCTCCTCTCTACTCTTAACTACTTTTACCTTAGGAGCTGTTTTTAGGTCTAAGATGTTTCGTGAGTAATTTTTATCTTTACTAAGATTTAGTCCTAAATTTAAGGGGAAGTTCTAAGAAAATGTCGCCATAATTCTAAGAATTTTCTTAGAATTTCATCACCACGAGCAGCTTTTTGGGCTTAAGAAGCTTTGTGAATACGAGCCCTGAGTCACATCGAACATCACACATCATGAGGCCAAAATCAAACATGCTGTAATTCCTGCTCCAACAGTTGACCACCAAGGAAAGGGCAGGGTTATCTCAGTGGTTAAGTGGTTATCGGATGGGATTGGATGGGAAGGTCCCAGATTCAAACCCCACAACCACCAAGTCGCCACTGTTGGGCCCTTGAGCGAGGCCCTTAACCCACAACTGCTCCGATGTACCGCATAATGAGATAAGAATGTATGTGTAGACATGTTATGTATGTGTCTGTTAAATGCTCTAATGTAAACTACGTGTACACGCCCAGCTTGTGTCTACACGCTCTTCGTATAATCGTATCTGGAGGAAGAAGCCTGATCAACCAGCCGTCGTAAACAAACCCATGAAGATCCACAAAACAGGCACACAAAGTGCAGGAGCAGAAAATAACGGACTATAAATAAACCCGAGCTACAACACCGCCCTGTAGCACATACAGTACAAGTGCAGACGCGTTCGTACGTAGACGCCGAGACAACAACACGAGGTCGTAAGTGCGTATTCATGTTGCACATGCTCTTAATTAGAAGTGAATATAGACAGAATATATACAGCAGTTCGAACACTGAGCTGAGCTGAGCAGGTTAAGGTTAAATAATACAGCATGCCATGCTTCCAGATGCTGCAGTATAAATTATTGAGTTTTTATTTTTATTTTTATGTGCTGTAAAAAAAAAAAAAAAATGCTCACAAAATGACCAAACGAGTAATTG
Source organism: Clarias magur (assembly GCA_013621035.1). Lineage (NCBI taxonomy): Eukaryota > Metazoa > Chordata > Actinopteri > Siluriformes > Clariidae > Clarias > Clarias magur. The sequence goes on from QNUK01000761.1 coordinate 73,974, forward strand.
ATTTCTCACAATTGTGTTTTCTGTGTCCTTTTCATTACCATCAGCCTTAATACCTGTATATATGAGAAGAGAATGTTTCTTAGTTTAACATTTATTATTTGTCTTTACATCATGTCCAGGTGGTGATTCTAAACCTCTATGGCATGAATTTTTTTATTTTAGAAGGAATTTTTTTTTTTTTTTTCACAATAGTTTGTGAGAGCTTTGGGGTCACTGATAATATATCAATCATAAAATCATTTCGTTGCAGTACAGTGAAATGAGAGAGACCAGCAGATCCCACCCCCACCCCCACCCCCCTCCCCCCCACCCATATTTTTATTATACAGGGTGGGCCATTTATATGGATACACCTTAATAAAATGCGAATGGTTGGTGATATTAACGTCCTGTTTGTGGCGCATCAGTATATGTGAGGGGGGCAAACTTTTCAAGATGGGTGGTGACCATGGTGGCCATTTGGAAGTCGGCCATCTTGGATCCAACTTTTTTTTTTTTCAATAGGAAGAGGGTCATGTGACACATCAAACGTATTGGGAATTTCGCAAGAAAAACAATGGTGTGCTTGGTTTTAACGTAACTTTATTCTTTCATGAGTTATCTACAAGTTTCTGACCACTTACAAAATGTGTTCAATGTGCTGCCCATTGTGATGGATTGTCAATGCAACCCTCTTCTCCCACTCTTCACACACTGAGAGCAACACCGCAGGAGAAATGCCAGCACAGGCTTCCAGTATCCGTAGTTTCAGGTGCTGCACATCTCGTATCTTCACACCATAGACAATTGCCTTCAGATGACCCCATAGATAAAAGTCTAAGGGGGTCAGATCGGGACACCTTGGGGGCCATTCCAAGGGGAGACACCTATGACACACCTGTGGAAATTTGTGAAATTGATTTCACTTTCTGATAACAGTGTGTCCAAGGCTATGGTCCCAAAAAGGACTGTTACACCCCCAGACAAAAGGTCAAACCCACACCCACTTTAAATTCCATTGGTCACAGAGCTATCATCAGGCTTTTAGTGTGATGTTTTATTTTTAAAAAATTAAAAGGGTAAATAGTGGTTTGTTGCCTGAGGGCAACACCATGCCATACAGGGTTCTCATCTTCGTAACAAAATATATTAAAGTTAAATGTACTGTATTTAATGCACATATTCTCATTTCCTGTTTACCGCCTGTTGATCCGAGAAATGACCGAGAAATAGCTTCCTCAGTTAATGGTCACGTTTTGTTCGAGAATTGAAAACGAAATGATCTTGAAGGCAAAATATGGACGTGGATCACGGAGATGAATCGAAAGGAATATTTGCATGAGATGTGCACTCTGTCGGATCCTCCAGTAATAAACACATTATCAATAAGGCTAATAAGCAACAGCTATAGTGAATCTTTTTCATTAACTACTGTACAAACTGAAAATGCTTAATGCTTGCACCCAGAGCTTTGGGAATGTTACACAGACTTCCTGATGTAGTTCAGGACACAATGGGACAGGAACAATTGTGTAACTACAGCAGGCAGATCACTATGGACAAGATGAAAAGGGAAAACAAGCTTCGGAAAGAAGTGAGACTTTGAAACAGTAGCTCTTCATTCGGATTTGCCAGCTGCACACCGACTGCGGTGGATAAACAAAACTGCTATTGCATCAATGCATTTTCACACACACACGGTCGTATACGTCCACTTTCAGCATGTGGATCCTGTCTCTATTAACCTCAAGCACCTCCATGAGTTGTGTATGCTTGCGTCTCCAAAGACCATGTGGTATGGGAAAGGCTCGTCTGCTACTATATGCTGTTCTTCTGGTAAGATCTCTTCACTCTACAGGGACCAAAACTCATGTCATTTACACCAGACTGAACCCAGGGGACAAAAGTCATTCCTGCACACCTCTACTCCCACGAAGTGCCTACACACACACACACACACACACACACACACACACACACACACATAGTAAGCATGTTATGAAGTGTAATGGACTTGTGGAGAACACACTGTGAGACGGAGCGTGAGTGTGGTGACAGTGACGTTATTGTGACAGCCCGCATCCCAGAGCTGCGTTTTCACATTTTCACATTATCACCCCGAAGATTAACGTTAGTGCCGCCCGAAAATGGTTTGATCATTTGACCCGAGTGACGCGCACTCGCGTGTTGTCCCCCCCCCCCCCCCCCCTTTTTTTTTTTAAGTCGTAGGGAAGAGAAATTGCTATTAAACTCTTGACGTGACCTTTCATACATCAGCCCGCTATATCTCATGACGTCATTGCCGGCTAGTCAGGAATAATTGTATTTTTCTTGTCATTTCATGCTTTGCTTAAATGTGAAAGAAGCCCTGAGGTTAGCATGCATCCAGATGCATGACTGCGATAAACGTTGTGCTTCACGTCTAAAGAGAGCTTTGTGGATTTGGTCTTTGATTTTACAGCAGTGTTGCTTTTCTTTTATAGGAAATAGCCAAAATGTCTTGCGTCATTGATCAGCCCTACTGATAACCGCAATGGTTTTCAATTTCTTTTTTTTTGGGGGGGGGGGATTTTCCCCCCAATTTTCTCCCCTAATTTAGTCGTGTCCAATTCCTCCCAGTCACTAGGGGGCGCTCCCACATTAAGGCTACTACTACCACTCAGCCGGGATGGCCGAAGACTATCGCGCGTTTCCTCCGAACCACGTGACGACGCCAGCCGACCGCATCTTTCCGAACTGCCCGCTCACGCACCGTTTGGGGCGGAGTAACACACACGGAGGACGGCGCTATCCGCCCGCTTGAGCTCACAGACGCCCCTGACTGGCTGTAGAGCCGTGATTAATGTGGGAGCACGATGTACCTCTCATCCCTCCCCTCTGAGAGAGCTCGGCCAATCAGCTCTCTCTAGACCTCCGGCTGCGAGAGGTTACAGCACCACCCGGGATTCGAACTCGCGATCTCCGGATGCTAGGGCGAGAAATTTACCACTGCGCCACTCGGAGGCCCCAATGGTTTTCAACTATAAGCGTCCGTGCAGGAGAGAGCTCTTATTAGCCGTAACCCTCATCCTCAGTCCTTTTTTTTGTTCTTGGGTCTATAATATTTTCAAATGTTACCACTGTGTAGTACTATTGTAGTCCTATTCTGAGGCCAGGAGCTGAAGTAGACAAGAAAGTGGAAGTGGTTCCCAACTCCGGCCCTGGATGACCCCATTCTACTGCAGATTTTAGTGTTTTCTCAGTTCCCAGCACATCTCATTCACTCTATGCCTCAACATATATACCGCTTATCCCGTATACAGGGTGGCAGGAAGCCTGGAGCCTCTCCCAGGAGACTTATGGCAGAGCGCGGGGTACACCCTGGACAGGGTGCCAATCCATCGCAGGGCACTCACGCTACAGGCCAAATCTTTAGACTGTGCGAGCAAACTGGAGGAAACCCATCAAGCAGGGGAGAACATGCACACAGACTCCAAAATGGGAATCGAACTCAGACCCTTGCGGTGGAAAGCGACAGCACTAACCATTATGCCACCATGCCGTCTCCTAGTGCATCTGATTTAACTAATTACATAATTATCAGCCTTTCCTGAAGAGAAGTGGCTGTGACAAAGCAGAGAAACATGCAGGGAAATGTGCCGACCAGGGGAACAACAACAACTGTTCCAGATTGCAGAAAAGCACCTTAAAATACACATCGGTGTCGCCATATCTTGCAGAAGGCAGCAGAAGGCCAAGGGATTCCCGTAAGCCAGGAATATCATGGAGCAGTCCTGTGCTGTGCTCTTTAGTGTCAAGTACTCAATATTTCAGATTGGATTTCAGGAAATACATAAAAGCACTAATTCCATGCAATGCGTATCTGAGTTCTTGCTATGCTTAGCATGCTTCATGGTGTGGATACAGAGACGGAGAGGAAACCGTGATTTGACGTCTGTTAAATCTAATGCAATCAATAAAAGTAAGATAATAATAAACTGTTCCATGTTTTGCATTAACTGCATCCCCAAACAGCCTGATACATTACATCTATCACAACGACAAAGCAACGGAGTTAATTCAATCAGAACTATCTACTCTGATTCAGTCTAATGTGATTGTCACACATCACAAATGTGAATATGATCCACGCAACTATGATACCAAATGGCATCATCAGTTAAAAAGTCACTTACAGCCAACCACACAGTTTTTTAACATTTGGAAAATGTTTGTCATATTTTCCTCTCCGTAGGCCAGACAGTCTAATATTCACTTAAAAAAAAGATTTGATTTGATTTAAAATACTGTAATACGGTGTATGTTTTGGAAGGGCAGTGTTTTATAGCTTTTCCCCCCCCTCTCAGTTAGCTTCATGTCCTGCCATTCCAAAAGCAAACGTCTTGGAATATTTATCCGAGGTGAATTAGGGCGTATGGTGTGAGATTTACGTCACTCCACAAGTTTTGGCTAAGGTTGCTGGAATCATAATAATCATTTAAAAAAGATTCCAGGCAGACTAGGCTAATTTGTGAGAACGGTCACTCATGAAACTGTGAAAGTCTGTGCTTATTATGGCGTACGCTTGGCCTACGTGATGGTGCAGCAGAAAACAGAAAACCTACTATCAGCGCATTGTTCTAGCGGAGTTCAGATCCTGATGATGCTACAGCCATCCACGGCTGGGATTCCAAGATAACCAAACTGGCCATGCTGTCAGGAAGTCTTACTGGGTCGACATCTAAAATCACTCACTCACCGTCTATACCGCTTTATCCTGTGTTCAGGGTCGCGGGGGGCCTGGAGCCTATCCTAGGAGACTACGGACATGAGACGGGGTATATACTCACACACTACGGGCGATTTGGGAACGACAATTATTATTATTATAATCTGCAGGTTTTTGGACTGTGGGAGGAAACCAGAGTACCAGAGGAAACACACCAAGCACAGGTAGAGCATACCTCATACAGTACAGACCAAAAGTTTGGACACATCTTCTCATTCAAAGAGGTTGGATTTGTATTATGGCAAGAAAAAAGCAGCTAAGTGAAGAAAAAAACGAGCGGCCGTCATTACTTTAAGAAATGAAGGTGAGTCAGTCCGAAAATTTGGGAAAGTGTCCCCGAGTGCAGTCACAAAAAGCATCAAGCGCTACAAAGAAACTGGCTGACATGCGACATGACCGGCCCAGGAAAGGAAGACCGAGAGTCGCCTCTGCTGCGGAGGAGAAGTTCATCCGAGTCACCAGCCTCAGAAATCGCAGGTTAACAGCAGCTCAGATCAGAGAGCAGGTCAATGGCACACAGAGTTCTAGCAGCAGACACGTCTCTAGAACAACTGTTAAGAGGAGACTGTGTGAATCAGGCCTTCATGCTAGAAGATCTGCTAGGAAACCACTGCTAAGGACAGGCAACAAGCAGAAGAGACGCGTTTGGGCTAAAGAACACAAGAAAGAAAACTCGCTGAATGAGAAGGGGTGTACAAACTTTTGCTCTGTACTGCACGTCATGCACACAGTGACGGGAATCGAACCCGGACCCTGGAGGTGCAAGACGACAATGCTAACCACCGTGCCGCCGGTTGAAGGTTACTTTCCAACAAAATACTCAATGCCTATTTGAATCCTCCTTGTATTTGTAAAAAAAATAAAAAAATAAATAAATAAACTTAAATGATCCACCTTTTATCGTGTGTACTGGAGCGTGCAGTCAGCTGTCAATCTGAATCAAAATCGACTCAAAAAGCTCATCGACAGTTGTGACGCATATTTTAAGCAACTAAAAATTAAACATGTTACAAGATGATAATTTTCTAATTAAGAATTACATAAAAAAAAAAACTTAACGAACTAAAATGAAATACATTTCAATGAGATACTTATCATTTATTTTCCAAAGCCACATGGTGCCGCAGCAGAGGGGCGAGCCACGGGGTGCCGACCCCTGTTCTACATCGACTCTACGTACAAGGTCATGACATACTGACAAAGGATGTAGTATTTGCAGTAGACCTAACAATCACAAAGGGATTTCCACCAAACTGGGCACTTTTTTTTTGTTTTATTTTTTTTTATCATCTTGCTTGTTTTAAGGACGGCAATTAGAGCTCATTTGAATATGCGTGAAAGATTATTCCATGATGAAAAAACACAAAGCATGCTGTGTACTAACTGTTAAAGATCAATTCCGGCTATACAACATACTGTACAACTTTACAAAATAAATAAGAAGAATATTCATTTTTGAAAATTGCTTTGTGCAGCCTGTGCTTTTAGTATGCTGATTAGGCCCAACCTCCCTTCCGTGGCCCTGAGATCTGAGACCTCATCATAATTTTCTATAAACCAACGATCACGGTGGACATCAAGACAGCTGGCAAAAAAACGACCCAAGCTTTTTTACGCAATCTGCCAAGACAAATCCTCACTTGTTTGAGTTTCCGACATCTTGTCACGGGACCATTGTATTTGCATACTCATTAATATTCATTAGCGTTTGCCAAAGATTGGTGTGGTCCATAGGATCAGAACTGTCTGTGTACAATTAGTTCAGTGTTTATATAACACATTGTATTTGCTATAGTGACTTTAATTCAGTTTTTCTTTTTATTCCACGCTGGAAAAACATTATATCCAGGATGACCACAAATGATATGAAATCAGATCAGGATAGCTGCTGTAAAACTTTTCATAGGATTACAGTGATGGAGAATTTCTACATTATATATAAATATTTATATTTTCCATTCATGATTGGCTGAATGGTCTTTAAAAAAAAACACACACACAAAAAAAAAAAAAGATCAGAGCTGTTTTCAGCAATGCCTTGGCAGGATTTTGTCAGTGTGATCTGGCAACCCTGGCGTATGATGTACAATCTTGCAAGAATGGCAAGTATTGTGCACAAATTCCTCGAGTAAATCGATTACAAAAAAATGATCGAGGCAAAATCTTCTGCCTCGGAGCTTCGCTTAATTCATTTTAAAAGCTTGCGTTTTGTTTTTGCGCAATTATTTGTTGACGGCACGCTTTCGACACAGCGCGCTTCCGCGTGCAAGCCGCCAGTAAACACCAGCGAAGAAGAGCGCTGACGTCACCCACAAAGCGGAAGCAGCCGCAAACAGTTCAGCGAGGCCAAGAGAAGAAGAAAGCAGAAATTGTCAGTAAAGGCTTATGTTACGCCTGAAACGTCGATTTTTAAACTTTTAGTTGCACAACTTGTAGTTTTTTTTTGTACTTTTAGTTGCACAAAGTGTTTCTGTGGAATTATTTATTTTATTGTGTGCCTTGTTTTTTTTTTTTTTTTTTTTAAAGTCATTTGAAAAACCTTTTTTTTTTTTTTTTTGGCATCCAATAAAAGGCTCTAAAATAAGAATGTATGAATCTCAGTCAACTTTAATACCCCTCGCTCACCTAGGCGGTTTCGCGCGGTGGCCGGAAGTACGGTTCTTCATGATTCACCGCGAGTTTTGGCGCTGCGATTACGTCTCCATCTTTCCGCGCGACAGATTAAATATGTTTAAGCCGCCTTAAAAACATGGTTAAACATGTTTAATTTTTTTTTTGGCGGACCTTGCAGAACCTTCCGGAACTTTGCGGAGGGCAGTCGCGGCGGCTCACGGTGCCCGACACCGCGTCTCACTGCGAGTCAAACCGCATAGGTGAGATAGGGGTACAAGCTGTTCCTTGTATTGCGGATAATGACAAAGTTTATTTTTGATAAAATGCTGTATGCATTTAAAAAATAAAAGTAGATTTTTTCTAAAAAGAAAACCAATTAATCTTTGTTTCTCTTATATATTTTACATTGCTGTTTAATTAAGCAAAAGTGCATTTTATCCGATTAATCGATAAAATTTTTGGTAGAATACTCGATTACTAAAATATTCGAAGGAATAGCTTTTATATGACTAAGGGATTAAACATGATCGTCTGTGACTAACCTGGTAAATCACCTAAACCTGACTGTCCAAAACAGAAGGGTTCAATCTGATGATACACAGAATTGATCACTGGCCATTGGTACTGTACACTTTTGAGCCACCATGCATTTGAACGAACTTGTGATTGGCATTGCAGTCTTATAATATCTCATCACTGTGGTGCAGATTTTAAAACCCCGCTCTTCCAGCCCCTCCATCATTCCTTTTCTTAACTTTTTTTTTTATTTTTATTTTTTTCATAGCTTTGACTTGCTTCAGTTCCTCATCTTGCAAGAGGGGATCTCTGTTTTTCAGAGAAGGTTCTGTTGGTGGTCTAGTCTCAATATGGAAACCACCTCCAGACCTAGCATCAATAGTGGGTACCAAGAATGATGTTGACCAGGACTGGGTACCTTTCACATACTCTCACTCGTTCTCTACACCGCTTATCCCGTGAGGTTGTGGGAAGCCTGGAGTCTATTCCAGGAAACTCAGGGCACAAGGCGGGGTAATTCCCAATTCATTGCAGAGTAAACAAGCACACATTCACTCACACACTCACTAACACACTGTGGGCAATTTGGAAACACCAATTAGCCTAGCAAGCATGTCTTTGGACTGTGGGAAGAAACTTCCCACTTTTTTTCCCCCACTTATGGTTCGTCTAGTTCCTCTCAAGGTTTCTTCCTCATGTCATGTCAGGGTGTTTGGTTCGCTCATTGGGGGTCTAAATCCCCATACAGAGGTCTATAATGCAAGTTTGGGACAACGTCTGTTGATTAAAAAAGGCATACGAATAAAATCAAATTGAATGTACCAGTATGACGTTTGAAACACAGCCATGATATTTTGTTTTGTGGTTAGTGCTAGGAAGGGGGATGGGATGGGGGGGGATGGGATGATTGACAGCGAACGGTGACGCACTGTGATGAGTAAGTCCATTCAGCTGTCGTTATGGTGAATGGAGTCACTCTGCATCTCCGTGCTTTCAGAGCCCAGCTGTGCTGTCTGGCTTCACACTGACTCATGAGGCAGCGCACAGCGACACAGCTCAGCACAGACCCGGCGAGCCAGATAGAAACCGAAGGCTGTGAAGCTCAGCTAAAAGCCGAGTATCTTTCTCGAAAAGCCAACAGAAAAACGACTCTTACTCTGTACGGTGTGCTCGAAGTCCATCCTCGTGTGTCGTCTGTCCTGTTCGACACTGGCTGGAAAAAAGAAGCTTTTGATTTGTGAAACGTATGCTAAATATTTCCGGAGACTAGAACTGCTGCCTGGATTATTATTAGTCATGCAGCATGCCGTAAAACGTTCACGGTGACATGCACGCCCTGACACGCAGACAAACGTGTCGTCTGAAAAGGAAATGAATAATGTGCCTGATTTTCTGTCGAGACAGGGTGATTATCGGCTTTCGCGCCCTCAGATTCTCACTCTCTCTCTCTTTCACATTCTGCTTTTTTCTGCCTCTTCTTTTTTCTGTTCCTCTTCTCTGCTCTTCTTCGCGAATGGCAGGACTAACACAGAGAGGGTGAACTCTATCACAGGAGTCCGGAAAGGGTCGAGTATTTCAGTGTCTTCACCACCACGACTGACTGCAGTGCTATCGTAAAGCTGTGCCTCGGCTCTTCCGTAATGAGCGCGGGTGTGTACTTTCACATTCACATGCTATTTGTTAGGTTTGCGCCCGAGGTGTTTTCCCTGTTAAGCCGAAGAAATGTATGGGGGAAAAAAAAGAAGATGGTGTAATTGGGTGCCTGCCTTGAAAGCGGTGAGGAAAACCCTGTCTCAGAGAAGGCCTGAAGGAGGAGAGGCATTAGGAGCATCTGTACCTCAGTGTTATGTAAGGGGAAATAATAATGATAAAAAAAAACTCTTTATGTGTCTCTGGCCTGTGACTGACCTACCCTCCAGGGAGCTCCTAATGGACCAGGCCGCATGTACGTGTTTGCACAGCTGTAGCAGAGTTGTGGAACACACTGTTCTCTCACGTGGACTCACGTGGACACTACAGAAGGCAGCAGCTGGAGGCCAGAGCTCATATGTGTGATGTGGAACCTACGGGTCTCTCAGGTGTACAGTCGGGTCCAAAGGTTTTGAGAATTACATAAATATTGGAAATTGGAAAAGTTGCTGCTTAAGTTTTTTATAATAGCAATTTGCATAAACTCCAGAATGTTATGAAGAGCGATCAGATGAATTGCATAGTCCTTCTTTGCCATGAAAATTAACTTAATCCTGCATTTCATTGCTGTCATTAAAGGACCTGCTGAGATCATTTCAGTAATCGTCTTGTTAACTCAGGTGAGAATGTTGACGAGCACAAGGCTGGAGATCATTATGTCAGGCTGATTGGGTTAGAATGGCAGACTTGACATGTTAAAAGGAGGGTGATGCTTGAAATCTTTGTTCTTTCATTGGTAACCATGGTGACCTGCAAAGGAACGCGTGCAGCCATCACTGCGTTGCATAAAAATGGCTTCACAGGCGAGGATATTGTGGCTACTAAGATTGCACCTAAATCAACAATTTATAGGATCATCAAGAACGAGGTTCAATTCTTGTTAAGAAGGCTTCAGGGCGTCCAAGAAAGTCCAGCAAGCGCCAGGATCGTCTACTAAAGAGGATTCAGCTGCGGGATCGGAGTGCCACCAGTGCAGAGCTGCTCAGGAATGGCAGCAGGCAGGTGTGAGCGCATCTGCACGCACAGTGAGGCCCAGACTTTTGGAAGATGGCCTGGTGTCAAGAAGGGCAGCAAAGAAGCCACTTCTCTCCAGAAACAACATCAGAGACAGGTTGATCTTCTGCAAAAAGTATGGCGAATGGACTGCTGAGGACTGGGGCAAAGTCATATTCTCGGATGAAGCCTCTTTCCGATTGTTTGGGGCATCTGGAAAAAGGCTTGTCCGGAGAAGAAAAGGTGACGCTACCATCAGTCCTGTGTCATGCCAACAGTAAAGCATCCTGAGACCATTCATGTGTGGGGTTGCTTCTCATCCAAGGGAGTGGGCTCACTCACAGTTTTGCCCAAAAACACAGCCATGAATAAAGAATGGGACCAAAACACCCTCCAACAGCAACTTCTTCCAACAATCCAACAACGCACGCAATGCATTTTCCAGCACGATGGAGCACCGTGCCATAAGGCAAAAGTCATAACTAAGTGGCTCAGGGACCAAAACGTAGAAATTTTGGGTCCATGGCCTGGAAACTCCCCAGATCTTAATTCCATTGAGAACTTGTGGTCAATCCTCAAGAGGCGGGTGGACAAACACAAACCCACAAATTCTGACAAACTCCAAGAAGTGATTATGAAAGAATGGGTTGCTATCAGTCGGGATTTGGCCCAGAAGTTGATTGAGTGCAGCCCAGTCGAATTGCAGAGGTCCTGAAAAAGAAGCGCCAACACTGCAAATACTGACTCTTTGCATAAATGTCATGTAATTGTCGATAAAAGGCCTTTGAAACGTATGAAGTGCTTGTAATTATATTTCAGTACATCACAGAAACAACTGAAACAAAGATCTAAAAGCAGTTTAGCAGCAAACTTTGTAAAAACTAATATTTGTGTCATTCTCAAAACTTTTGGCCACGACTGTACTATGTATACATACAGTAGGGCTGTTTTGTGATGAAGGCCATGGTTCATATGAGGTGCATGGAAAACGATGTTCTCTCAGCTATATGATCCACAGGGCAATATCTGGAGGCTAAAGTTCAAATCTACAGAGTGGAACATAACATTCTTCCATATTTACACACCTGAGGAGGTTAAAAGGTTGAAAGAACGTGAGGATTGGAGGTGTGAAAGTTGTGGAACATGCAGTTCTCTCAGGTTTACCCTCCACATGGAAGTATGTGAAGGTCACATATGGGTGGAATATGAAGTTCCACAAGATATGCATTACTAATGCCAATGCATGTAAATTAGAAGGCATATGGAAGTTGAAATACAGTTCTTTTTTTCGTTTTTATGCTGTGCATGAATACACAGAGATCACGTGAAGGCTATGGATCAAGATGTTCCCTCAGGTTTACTTTCTAGATGGTATCAAATGGAGGCTGAGGTGTAGATGAAGTATAATGTTTCTCTATAGGGTTACTCTCCCAAGACCAGTATAAGAAGGCCAGAGGTCAATTGAGGGGAAAAATATGTTCTCTTTGCTGTAGACGTCTTGTGGGTAGTATGAAGAGGTTATATGATTGTTATGGACCAATGGACCATGAGGTTCTCCAGGGTTATTCTCTAGACGGATAGAGTGGTTCAATTTGGCAGGATGTAAAATATGATATTGTATGAAGGTTGAACTGATGTTTTTTGTCTGCTTTGCCTTGCAAGCTAAATGTGGAGAACATACGAAGGTGATGAAATGTATAATTCCACAGGGTGGTATGTGGAGCTCAAATGTCATGGTAGAATGTTTCTTGATTGTTCTATCTTTCTGGGTTTGTGGAGTGATCATATGTGGGTTGTGGAAGAAAATCTTGTCTCCAGAAGGCTGTTTCTGTTCCCAGGGAATATATTGTTCTCTCACAAACTGTTCTTCTGACTTTTCACAACAGTGGTTATCACACCCACCTTAATTGCTGTTTCTACTTATTAGAAATATGGATTATAATGTTCTATGTTTATCCTCTAGCAGGCAGTACGTGGAGGCCAATTGGCATATGCAAGTTGGTGAACATGCTGATATCTTGGATTTGTGTAGACCAGAGGTCAAACCAGGGTTGGCGACCATAGGTTTGTCTTGGTTTCATGCTACTGTATCAGTTTAACTTTCAACGGTCATACAAGGTTGAAGAACCTAAACCGATGACAGCATGTCAAGGCCATGTTAGAGATCACATGAGGGTTGAAGAACATACTGTTGTTGTGTAATGCTTCAGCAGACAGTATGTGGAGGCAAAGATGAACCACAGGTAAGTCCAGATCAAGGCCATTGGACCTCAAATGGAGAATGTGGAACAAGCAAACTTGGGCTGTGCACTAGAACTAAAATAATAATTCTCAGAATGCAGCTGAGCACATGCAATGCTTTGGCTGAAATACAGCCAAACAAACAGGCACATCTACACAGATTATGCCTAGAGAAAGGAAGAGACACAGGGGAGACAAACCAGACACAGCATGGCTAATCCCGTGGTACGGCTAGTAACTCAAAGGGAGTGGAGCAGGAGGAGCTTGCACAGAAGCTAGAGAAACCATGAAGCAAACAAGAGCTAATGACTCAGCGTTAACTCAGGGGTGTCCTTTTCTTTATTTGCAAAGGGCTCGTGTACCTGCAGCCACACCGGCTGGACCTCCCAGCATCACACGATTTACACTTCTATGCATTTTTAATGACATTAATGTGTCACTAAGCTTGTGTGCAAAACTATGCATATTAGGTGGGTTTATTTTTAATAGTACCTGATTTATATGTTTGCTGGAAGACATCCTGTTCCTATTCTGGTTTTACGATATCTAAGTATGCTAGCTAGCCTTTTATAGAAAAAGCTGACGACACCTGACTCATTGCACACAAGCACTTGCTGAAGCCGGCACCTGAGTTCCCCACACAATGGCATAGATGCTAACATTGCTAATAGCAACCTAAACCCGCAAGCATTAGCTTCCCTTTGATATGTGTAAATTAGCCAGTTTAAGACTTAGCATAGATCTTAAAAGACTGTTTTATTAACCTTGCTATATGCCGTATACAGAATATATTTGACAGCCCTGGCCTTTCACATGGACTAGTTAGCATACAATACTTAGGATTAAGCAACCAAGCATGTCATGTTACATTCAATTTAGCTATTGTTTTAAATTCAAATACCTAGGTAAAAAATATAGCCTGCGTTTGATTACATGAAAATTGTGTGTTTTTTTTTTAAACATTAACTAGCTACATTAGCTACATTGCACCAAGTTGGGTTGCGTTGTTGTTGTTGTTGTTGTTGTTTTTTAAGAACAAGACAAACCCTTCGTAGGCCTTCGTGATGTCACCCATAGATTTTCTGAAGAGCCGTTTTGAAGGTCGACCTTGGGGCTCCACCTAAATAACGGTTGATACACCACAATTGGGAAAATGAGGGAGTGCAGGACTGAACAGTGCCTGGCTGTTGCGTGGAACATGCCTATTTACCTTAGTTACCAAAAACCATCTGGCTTAGCTTTTGGCTTTATAAGCTGTTATTACTTTGCATTTGATTGACTACTACGATTTTATTATGATGATTTGACACACAAATTGGCCACACCCTTAACCCAAGGCTGAATATAATTTTAGCTAAGAAGTTACATAACGGTTTACTCCTGCAGATTTGTCTTTAATAGCGAATCTAGCTATGGAGACCAACACTTCTTTTATACTAGGCTGTAGAGTAAACGTCTTTATTTGTTGTAAAATTGGACATTTTAACATAGGGCTCTACGGGAATTGCCTCACTTTTGGAGCCTAGTGGCGATTCATGGAACTGCAGCTTTTGGCACTTCTTCAATGCCTTCAATTTTCAGAACCAGAGTTGTCCCTTGTATCGGAATCCCCTTCCTGTCAATGTCTGATAGTGTCCAATTGTCAAGAGCAGCTCAATGGTCACGTATATAGCATCGTCTGTAGGTATTTTCTCTCACCTAGTCTGCATTGTCGGTTGCTGCTGTGTGGGTTTTATGTTTCAGATGTTGTATCAGGTTACTTGTATAGATACTTTGCGTTCATTGACATCATTTGTTCTTGAAATGCTCCCGGATCAGTTCATAAGCGTGACAATATACAGAGCTATGCATTCATACTGTAGTACCTAAACCCTGGACTGGAGGCAATGCTGGAGGTGCAAGGTGACAGCGCTAGCCCTGAAGTCACTTAAGCCTGCTCTTAAGCACCAAGCATGAACCTAGAGCAGTACATCGGGGTGTGTAGTCATGTGGTGAGTCATGTATAAGTGCAGGTAATAAGCTCCTTGCTATTGATGTCCTTTTGAGAAGTAGATACAGTGGCAATTCCCCCACCATCACCAGGTCTCTGTGTGTTCTCTCAGGAACCATGCTGATATCCGTGCACTTAGCATTGATTATTAATAGAGAGATGGAGAGATGGAGCTATGCATAGCAGCAAGCTTTACTGCCACTGCAGCTTTTACTCTGTACTCTTCCTCTTCCCAGTAATGATGGTATAGAGAGAGCAGCCAGGCCTGCACTGCTGCTCTAATAGCTTTCTCTGAAACCAGAGCTGTGTAGCCTGAAATGTGTGTGCTTGTGTGTGTGTGTGTGTGTGTGTGTGTGTGTGTGTTTTCTAATAGTATAAGTGAAGCTTGTGTAAATGTTGCAAATAAGCAGACTCACTAACGTGAACTTTGTGTCATAATGAATTTAAAAGAAGAAAATCCAAAACAAAGTCATAGGAAAAGACATTTAAGATGAGCTAATCGTTTACAAAAGTAATGGCGCCCTATAAAAAACAGGAGGCGTTAGTGTTTGTCTGTGCAAGCTGACAAGCTGCAGTAGATAAAGCTGCATTATTGCAAGATTTAGCACATGCTGCAGTTTCACACTTTAGTCGCCATTTTGCCATTTTTAGCTCTCTGCGAGCTTTGCCTTTTATGGAGTTTTGTAGGAGTAGCTACTCTAGGTATAAGTCCGTTGTGCTATGGACACACTATGCAGAGTTTTATACAAGGTTTATATATTTTGCGTAGGAGCATCGCATTTTTCTGTGATTTTCTTTCCAATGAAAACGGCATGTGAGCCGACCAGATTATAAATCTCGAGCGATTGACAGGTGGGCAGTGAAGGCCCCACCCCCCTTCCTTCATCTGACAGAAATGCCCCCGAAAATAAATTCTTCCTAAAATGTTCAAGAATGGCAGGTTTCCACCTGTACGAGTGTACTGAAGATGTGCTGCGTCTCAACACCATCGCATAGACAGAGTTGGATCACGTAACACTGAACAAGTACGAGATGTGGTGATGTGACACCCTTTTTTCAACAGCATTCACCTTTTCCCTGAGATTAACCAGAGATCATACAGTACGGATCTTACGGCAGTATGTCCCTGTCCCCGGATCGAGGACCGGCTCTAGGATCAATCTGTACATCTGGACGCTTGGCAGTCATCCATTCCTTCTTTCCTTTTTTTTTTACTGCGTCAATACACACAAGCACCTGAAAGACCTAAATATAGACTCTGAACTACATCAGAGGAAGTCGGCTAGGATCATTAGGATGTAACTAATGGCCTAATGTTTCACTAGAGAAAATGGCTCCAGGCGAAGTTAGGAAATGTCAGTCTGAGTCTGCTTCTTTAAACCGTGTCTCGGGTTATGTGCCGCCTTGATTTTGTTAAATGCCTACATTTTTATGAGTTTTGAAGGCTGCTTTAATCCCTGTGTAAAGAAACCATGCTTTCGAAATGAGGTCTCTTCTAATGTGACATGCCTAATGCTGAAGAACATGTGTCGCTCACTAATTTGATGCAAAATGTCATTTTTTTAATGCTGATAATGCCAATTAAGTAATTAAATAGTATATTTGTTATTATTAATTAATAACAGCCAAATTTGGCAAAGTACACAAATCCTTACTTGAGTAGAAGATGAGATACCGTAGGTAAAATATTACTCAAGTCAATGTCCTACATTTACGATTCTACTTGAGCCAAAGTACAAAAGTACTTACCTCCAAGTTTACTTAAGGATTCAAAGTGCTGAGATTGTATTAGTTTATAGTAGCCTTAAAGTCATAGTAAAAGTCCCTCTCTCTCTCTCTCTCTCTCTCTCTCTAGTCACTATCTGCAACCATCTACACTTCCTATTTCAACTCTTGCTACATGATTAGGGAAAGCAAATCATGCAATTACATATAATAAACAGCAAGCGGCTGCTACACACTACAGTGGAACCTTGGATTACGAGCATAATTCGTTCAGGAAGCGGGCTCGTAATCCAAAACACTCGTAATCCAAATAAAATCTTCCCATAAGAAATAATGAAAACTCAAATAATTCGTTCCACAGCCCAAAAAAATAAATACAGAAAAATAATTAATACAATATATAAAGTAAAAATAAAACCTACACTTTACCTTTTAAAAAAGTTCAAATAAATCCCAACAGATAAGTGTTTCCGTTTGTGCGCGCAGGCGCGTGGAATGTGTGTGTGTGTGTGTGTGTGTGTGTGTGTGTGTGTGTGTGTGTGTGTGTGTGTGGAATTAGCCCCTTCCCTCGCCTCGTCTTACACAGTAAAACGCCTCCGACCTCCCCCCACCTCGCTTTTTAAGTTTCGCAACAAACACACACACAACGGAAACACTGTTTTAATGGGAAAAAAAGAAACCTATGTAATGACTCGCAACAGCGCAGACTAACGGAATCACTGCTGTAAAGTAAAAAACAAAACAAAATAAATGAACCAGAACCTTACCTTTTGAAAAGAATCGCGACAGAGCAGAGTTTCTGTGTAGAGCAGAGTGTGTGTTTGTGTGAAGCCGGGGAGGGGGGTGTAAAGGCGAGGGAGTGTGTGTGTGTGTGTGTTGGTGTCAAAAAACTTGGCACTCGTAAACCAAGACATGCTTGTTTTTAAAGTCAAAATTTATTAAAAATCTTTGCTCGTCTTGCGGAACACTCGTAAACCGAGTTACTCGCAATCCGAGGTTCCACTGTACTGTCATTGTGTAACATAACGCCATGCAGAAATGTACTGAAGTAGAAAGTACAAAGAAGTTTGTATCATTTTAGTGACTCGGTTCTTTGAATCTCGTTCATCAAAATGAACAAATCTTTTTCTGAGTCATTTAGTTCATTTCGTTCTTTTGTTCAGAAATTAAATAAAATGTTACATTTTCAATAAACAGACCCCCAACACGTCTACATACACAAGATTTTGGCTATAGTTCCAATAATGAAAATATTACAATGCAACTGAGGACATATTATAAACAGAATGAGCAGCTCACCATCATATCTTCTGGGAGTCACGTGACAAAAGAACGAACGACTCGAACCAAAGACTCAAAGGTAACGCCAAATTTCTGTTTCCTGTACATAACCTATGGAGGTTTTGCTTTGCTTTGGGTTCTCCGGGGCGACTCGTTCTTCTGAGTCACGTTAAAGACTTGGCGAGGCAAACAAAAAGTCTTCACTGATGAAAATACACTCTTATGAAATTAAAATGAACAAGTTAATCCAGTTTAAGCTTAAAAAAATGTGAGAGAAGCGAGGTTTCTGGTAGTTTAAAGTAAGTTATTGTGTATTACAAATCCTCGCAATGCACAGGACATTGACTGATGCTCAGATGTCTCTGTCCCTTTTCTGTCCAGTACTGGTCCAGCTACCTTTTTGGGTGTCTAGCTGTTTATCATTAGTTTGCCTGTTTAAATCCCTCGTCTCCTCGTTTATTAACGTCTCTACCTTCGTCAAAATATGCAATATGCTTTATTTTACACACCTAATTCCTCCCACAACATCACACACCACATTACACAGAGCTGCACGTAAATGTTGTGGTCATGTGACCTGCTACAGAGCGAACTTGCTCAACATGCGCTCAGTCGGAAAGTTTGTTTTAAAGCGTGTGTCTAGTATACAGTATGTTGATCAGCAGGACACGCCCAGTTCTGTAATTAATGCAGAGATCCCCTGCGTCCTGCGAATCGATTAGATTTATTAAACACGTTCTCCAGGAAGAGATATGTTTCTGGAAATCGTATCCCATCCCGAGAGTACAGTCGACGCCCTGGCTGTTCGATTCAGCACTTATTTTCCTTAGCTCTCAGAATCCAGCAGCTGTGTGTGTGTGTGTGTGTGTGTGTGTGTGTGTGTGTGTGTGTGTGTGTGTGTGTGGATTTATTCCCCAGCGTCTCTTCTACTATTCTGCTCCGCTTACACTGCAGAGAAATTTTCTCTCAGGGCCTCCGTGTCCATCCTCGACTTGGAACAGACCTGCCAAAATATCCACGCTCCCGCCTCTCTGCTGCTGCCGCCATTGGGAAACGATTAATGCCTGCACTAATCGGATTAACATTAACAATCCCACAGGGGAACTCGTGCCACAGCTGCCGTGCACGGATAATTATACGGCCTCAGGTGTTCGTCTTTTTATTTTTTTTGGCGCTCACGTTTTGGACACCATCGCAACACATCACATGTTTTGGCTCACCTTTGGGCAGCTGCGCTCTTATCCAACACACAGACACACACACACACAGGGTCAGAAGTCACGAGTAAGGTTACTCCATGGTTAATTCATCTTTTTGTTGTCTCATGCACTGATTAAGAGGCCTAATTAGTTTTCACAGAGCGTCAGTGGAAATGTTTTCATTTCCTCCGCGATGGCGTTTTTCAGCCGACATTAAGTCTTTCTGTAAAGACAGAGAGAAACACAGCGTTCCTGATCAGAACTAAGGACTGAGTTCAAAGCATTGAGATCATCATCATGACTTCATGCATCACTTATTCCTGCTTCGCTTCTGCATCCCTAGCGTTCCTCACTGAGCCACCAGTGCTTCCAGTTTTAGTGTTCCAGTCTCCCACTGTGGAAAAGATATTCCCAGTGTGCTCTGTTCCCACACACCCATGTATCATCGTTTACATTTCATTTCTGCATGTTGCAAGAAATGGTATCATCACTTCCTCTTTACCCCCTCTTATTTTCTATGTTTTATACAAATTTTTGTGCAGCACTGGTTTTATCATCCTTTTTTTTAATAACCCTTTGCTTCATGATTGGATTTTTTTTGTTCTTTGCATGTGATTTATTTATTTATTTATTTAAATGAAAGCCCTAGGGCCAACCATATACTTTTTTTTTTATATCATATATATCATCTTATTAAATATCAGTATAGTTTATACAGTTTTTAAATCATTACTCTTTTCCTTATAAAAAAAAAACTTTCATCTCAGATATTTATTTTCAAATTCTTTGTTGTATATTTTATTGCTTTTTTAAATATCTTTTTAATTTTCTGTTTCTGTATTTGTCTTGTTATTTTAAACATCTTTATGTTTTTTCTTCCTTTGTACCATCTTATTTTTATTAGTTTGCATAAAAAAACTCTTTCATGACTTCTTTTAATTATATTCTTATAATTAAATAAAATTATTTTTTAATTATTATATTATATATTATGTATAGCTTTAATATTCAATTAAATTTTTTACAATTTTTTATTTTGCTTTTATAAAGCAGCTTTATACAATCAAAAGAATTATTTACGTTTGTATGAAATGTGAATGTGTATGAAGCAAAAATTCATATGAATTATGTAATTATTTTAAACATTTTTATGTTTAATTCTTTATTTTTCCTTTTTTTCTTAAAGCTGATCAAATTGTTTTAAAAGATTTTCCATTGTGGTTTCTCAGTAACACGACAGGCTGTATTTTATTTTTATTTTTTTCATCCTAACGACTTAAAATAGAGAGGCTGGTGAGGGGGAATAATATTAAATAATGCATATACCTGCTGTAACGAAACTATTTTTGTCTTTAATGAAAAATTAAAGATTTTCTAATCAGTTTGTTGTATTGTAAATGAAATAAATCCGTTACTGTGTAATAATTAACTTACAGTACAGTGACTCCGCTTCACAACATCATAGTGTTGTTGATTGTTTTCCAATAACAGCGTGATGCCGAGTTGATTGTGTTTATTACTTTCCGAGGGAACATTGAGCCGAGGCGACATATAGATTTGTTATTACAGTACATGTGTTTGCGTTATCGTGCCTGGAATATCATGTTAACTTTGGCTAATTAAGTTTTAGTCTTCACGTTGCACACGGATTTCCTGATTATTGCTAGATTTGAACAACTTTAATGACTTTCCCTCTTCGCTTTGTCACTCGGAGGCGAATGGGAGTTGCTGTTTCTACAACACAGTTTCACTAAATGTCACATTATTCAGAAACCCATTGTGAATTTCTTTAGGGTGGCGCTAACGTATAATAATTCCGATGTAATTAAATTTCCCAGTGCTGAACTCATGCTGCGCTCATTGCGATCTGATTCAGAGTCTGAAGAATGCATTCCTGTGTGTGTGTGTGTGTGTGTGTGTGTGAGTGTGCGTATGTGTGCGTGTGTGCGTGTGTGTGTGTGTATGTGTGCGTATGTGTGTGTGTGTGTGTGTGTGTGTGTGTGTGTGTGTGTGTGTGTGTGTGTGTGTGTGTGTGTGTGTGTGTGTGTGTGTGTGTGTGTGTGTGTGTGTGTGTGTGTGTGTGTGTGTGTGTGTGTGTGTGTGTGTGTGTGTGTGTGTGTGTGTGTGTGTGTGTGTTAAGAGAGTCGAGTGAAGTGATGTGGGTGGTGAGTTCTCCAGATTTTCATTAGAAGCGTTTCCTTACCATCTCTCTCTCTCTCTCTCTCTCTCTCTCTCTCTCTCAAGCATTCAGGCCACAGGAGTTTAAATCTCTCGCCTCTCGCATTCATTAAACAAATTTACTTGCAAACAAGATGAGGTTAATAGAAGCAAAGAATAAACACTTTTCACATGGAGAAGTGGTCTTTCACATGGCAAGCGCATCCCGCTAGATAAAGATCTCTTCCATTTTTTGGCATTTAAAATGTTGTTCATAACAAAACATAACCATAGGCTTGCAAAAGTTAAGAGATTAAGGTGAGGATTAGAGGACGAGTTAACATTTGGCACGCTCTCATCGTCCTTATGGAATCCAATGAAATTCAGATCGTGTTCGTTGGAATTTGTGGCCTATATTTATGACATCATTTTTGATAGAAACACAAAGTCAGCATTTTCTCTTTCTCTCTGATCTGAGGTCCGCATGAGCAACACAACGATAGTGATGGAGTCTTTAGAGAGCTTGTTGTTCATGGCTGACAGCATCCTTACGCCATCTATGATACAGAATGTTTCATGTCCCCTGAAGCACCAGTCGAAGAAAGGCAGATTTGTGAACCTCAGGCTTAGGGGACTTACAAAATAGCATGTGTTTGCCGTCGCTGTGCGGAAAAAGCAGGTCATTAAACATCAAGGGTGCAGGTTAGAATGGCTAATGCATTAGTATGTTAGACATCAGTAACTGGTGCAGAAAATCCCACCCTAAAGAAGAGCAGAGAGAGAAAAGGAAAGAGAGAAAAAAAAAGCCCCATTCAGATAGAGATAGCACTTTACAGGCAATATTAAAACCCCTCTATATATGTTGCAATTTCTCTCCGGTGTTTTTTTTTTTTAATTTTATTATTATTCACACAGAAACCACAAATTTGCGCTTTCCACCAGCAGAGGGAACATGGCATTTAACACATCAGCATATCACATGTGTCAGAAAAAAAGATATGCATACCTAGTTACTGCACAGAATATATATATATATATATATATACAGTGGAACCTCGGATTGCGAGTAACGTGATTTACGAGTGTTCCGCAAACCGAGCAACGATTTTTAATACATTTTTAATCGGAAACGAGCAAGTATTAGTTTACGAGCGCCGAGTATCATCTATCATGCATGCGACTCTTATTTTGACACTGAGCGTCACTCTCTCACCTTTTCAACCCGCTGTTTTACACAGTGTTACTGTGTAAAACGAGGTGAAGGAAGGGGCTAATTCCACACACACACACACACACACACACACACACACACACACACACACACACACACGGTGCCTGCGTGCAAGCATATCTGTCAGGATTTATTTGTACTTTTTTTTAAAGGTAAAGTGCAGATTCATTTGTTTTATTTTCGTTTTATAGATTGTATTAATAATTTTTAGATATTTATTTTTTGGGGCTGTGGAACGAATAATTAGAGTTTTCATTATTTCTTATGGGAAATGATGATTTGGTTTACGAGCCCACTTCCGGAATGAATTATGCTTGTAATCCAAGGTTCCACTGTATATATATATATATATATATATATATATATATATATATATATATATATATAGGACTCATTTTGTTAGAGAAGTTTTTTTATGTATGCATTATTATGCACAAGACCATTCTTTACAAGGATGCACTAAAAATTATGAATAAATACATTACAGAAGAATATTTGCATGTCTGTAATATATTGTAATAAAGACCAAAGTAAGAGGTAAATACAGCCATAATTGTTTAAAAAGCACAAATACTATAGTGATAAGTAATAATACTGTTAATAAGAGCACTGACCCAGGTGGCAGGGTGAGCGTTCATGTTCATGACTTCAGACGTTCATCGCAGCATCTCAGGCATGACTGAAGCAGGCATGATCCAGTGTGATCTCTTCCTGATGTGTAACCACAATACGCTCATTAGATTCCAGCCAAACATGCGCTTCCTGCTCATGTACAGGGACCGTGAGCTGGGAAAAAGTACATGCTCAAACCCAAATAGAGCAGGATGAATGAAGACGTGGAGCCACAGCTGCAAATGTGTGTTTCTATCAGCGTTCAGGGCGAGTCACACGAATCTGTTTGCTGGGCCAGAGAGAGCTCAGCATCCGAGGCGAGATGTGATGGAATGCTTCACTGCCCACTGATTCCTCAGAGTCTGTCCAATAGGGTTTTTGCACTGTTCCTTATTAGTCATTGTTGAAGCTGTTAGTCAGGCTGCATGGATGTGTGCTACTGTATGATGTAGTTTAAAGATGAACAAATGGACAATATTGAGATCCTCTGTGTAGGGGTATATCAGGGGTACTAACAAGGTCTTATTCATAGATAAAGACTCATCAGGTTCTCTTTTCAGCATTTCCATTTAACCTACTGTTACCTTACTTTTAGGCAGAATGATGTCGTAGCGGTTATCACCGTCCGCCTTGCACCTCCAGGGTCTGGGTTCGATTTCCTCCTCAGGGTCTGTGTGAATGGAGTTTGCATGCTCTCTCCGAGCTTGGGGGGTTTCCTCTGGGTATTCCACAGGCCACAGACGTGTAGATAAGACTAATTGCCATTCCCAGATTGCCTGTTGTGTGTGAATAAGCATGTGTGTGTGAGTGTGTGCTCTTCAATGGCACCCCATCCAGTGCCCTGGGAGTCTCCTGGAGTCCCCCCGCAACCTTGCATAGAGGATAAAGCGATATAGACCACGACACTAATGCATTACTTTTACAGCATCTTTACTAACACTCCTATCTCACCTACACAGTTTGGAATTTAGTTTTGATACCCTTGAGACAGTAATAACAATGTTGTTGTTGTTTTTTTTTTAAAAAAACAAAACCCCTCAATAGGACTCTTCCAAATGGCTGAGATGTCACTTCATGTACACTTCATTGTAAATTTATCCATATATTTACAAACAGCCAGAGAAAACCACATAACATGTTATGTGCTGGTGTAACAGCACAAATGATTTTGGGCATGTTATTCCCTCTGGGACATCATGAAGCAATTACAGTACTATTACTAAGAAATACTATTTATAGACACAGTGACATCTAGCGGAGCTTTTAAGCATAACAGACCTCAACCAAGTGGTAGAGTTGGCGCAATCAGGTAAAGTTCGACATGTTTTTCAGTAAAAATATATCAAAATATGAAATAGAATGTTTTCTACTGAAATTTTGTCATTTTGAATGTTAAAGAGAAAAAGCAGTAAAAGTGATGTTGGGCTGATATTTTTCTCTTGTAGACTGTAGATTCATTCAGCCAGTCGGTGTCAGATCTGATCTTCATCAGGACTAATATTTCTTACACATCTGTAACACATCTTCCAGCAGTTACTTTGGGTTTAATGAAGATAGATTTTCTTGTTTTTTTTTTTTTTTTACTTCCAAAATGCTTTCGAGAGACAAACTAAAAGTAGACTTTAAACAAATTGTCCAGGCACAAGCCAGTACAAGTTACACAAAAGGACTGGAATGAAAATAGCTTTTTGTTTGCTGTGTTTAACATTACTTCTTAAAAAAAAGAAACACTGTAATTCTGTCATTATTTGACTGATTTTTTTTTCATTATAACCTTAATCAATTCTGACTTGAGCATTACCACGACCACTTATGATGTAATGCACCAATATATTTAGGGCGTTTTCACATTGGGGTCCCGGATCCGTTTCCGAGTACAACTTGGCCCCGGGACCAGTTGATTTTTGTCTGTGAGAATGCAATCGTTCCGAATCGTTCCGCGCTTGGGATATACATTCCAGCCATATATATATACATATAATAAAACTGTAAAGTTGGCGTGTCTGTACACTGAAGATATTTATGAAAAATTATTTGTGGTGATGTAGGATGAGTAATAGAACATATCAGGATGGTTTATGGAATGTTTATCTGTTTGTTTGTTTGTTTGTTTGTTTGTTTGTTTGTGCACGCATCACGTTGCCGTATATGTACATGTAATGACCGTATATCATTAAAAATCAACCTTGGAAAAATCATTAGTTCATCTCAAAATTCAACAGATGGTGGTGTACATTTTTTAACGCACACACTATGAGTGTGCAATCGAAATCTAATTAATAAATGCGATCTCACACCTTCGTTCCGAACACTCTTGCACTTGAAATCCACATGAACAAAGTCACAGGCACATCTACAGTAGTAACCCATAACACTAACATCCATACGCCTCCAGGGTCAAGGTCCTGCGTCTGTGTGTGCAGCTTGCTATGTACGGGGGAAATATAAAAACATTATGTCTTAAAAACATAAAATAAGAAAACCAGGGTGTAAATATAGAAAAAACATATATACGATATAAGAAAAAGGTAAAAAAAAAAAGCCTAGGTGTACCTAAGTGTACATTATATTATAAATAGAAATGTCCAGGGGGTGTGCAAGTACACTACAATCTTTATTAAAAAAAAATTGAATTTTTTTTATTAAAACATAAATAAAAATTAACTGCGTTAATGGAGAAAATCCTTCAGCACTAGTTAAAGCGGTATGATATTAGAGCCCTAATTTGTAAACATATTTGACTATTTTTAAGTGCAAAAATATTTCTTGTTCTATTGGCAAATCATTTTGCTTATTTTTACAGTTTCTTCCTGAGGAATTTAAGATTAAAATAGTACTAAGCAGTATTTATAGAAATAGGTTTAATAATGAAATAATCTAATACAGTGGAACCTTGGATTGCAAGTAACTCGGTTTACGAGTGTACCGTAAGACGAGCAAAGATTTTTAAAAAATTTTGACTTGAAAAACGAGCATGTCTTGGTTTACGAGTGGCGAGTTTTTTGACACTGACACGCACACACCGACACACACACACACACCGACACACACACACACACACACACACACACACACACACACACACACACACACACACTCTCACCTTTACACCCCCCCTCTCCGGCTTCACACAGACACACACACTCTGCTCTACACAGAAACTCTGCTCTGTCGCGATTCTTTTCAACGGTAAGGTACTGGTTTATTTGTTTTTTTGTTTTGTTTTTCTTTACAGCAGTGATTCCGCTCATGCGAGTGTCATTAGAGAGGTTTCTTTTTTTCCTGTTAAAACAGTGTTTCCGTTGTGTGTGTGTTTGTTGGGAAACTTAAAAAGCGAGGTGAGGGAAGGGAGGAGGAGTTTTACTGTGTAAGACGAGGGAAGGGGCTAATTCCACAAACATACACACACACACACAAATACACGCCGCCTGCGCGCACAAATGGAAACACTCATCTGTTGGGATTTATTTTAACTTTTTTTAAAGGTAAAGTCCAGGTTAATTTGTTTTATTTTTACTTTATATATTGTATTAATTATTTTTCTGTATTTATTTTTATGGGCTGTGGAATGAATTCTTTGAGTTTTCATTATTTCTTATGGGAAGGTTTGGTTTGCGAGTGTTTTGGACTACGAGCCCGCTTCCGGAACGAATTATGCTCATAATCCAAGGTTCCACTGTATTAGGTTTATTGTTTATTGTGTGATACGTTTGATTCGATTCAAGTTTCACTGTGCAATTTCTGATCTCTGAATCTGATTTACAACACATTTGCCTTCTCCTTACTTATTTTATGTTCACTAAAATAGTGACAAAATATTAGATATATGTCATTGTAACTGTTTAGAGAAGTCTTGTGTGTAAGGAAATGCGTGTGTTTAACAATGTTGTTGTGTGTTTGTTGCCTGTAGGGAGTGGTTCTGTACTTCCAGCCCAGTGTGTTTCGATGCATCCTCCTGAGATGGGTGCGGATGCTCGGCTTCGCCACCGTGTACGGAACCGTCACGCTCAAACTGTACAGGTAGGTGTTGCCGCAGTAGACTTTCTCAGATTGCCAGCTTATTGTTATGATTTTTTTTTTGTAGTTCAATGTGTGTTATTATAGACCGGACACAATGAAACAGACCTAAAAGAGAAATTAAATGAAAATATAGATTCTAATTTTTAATAATAAAAATTAGAAAATGATGTTACATGCATAGATGAAAGTATTCCTGTAAAAGATACATGTATTGTGCCTGATTTGACTAATTAGAGTGACTGGATTAGAATAAAACATACCACATGTATGTACACAACACATCTTACATTTAATATATTCTTGTAAAAATATTCCCCTTGAAGGCGGCTCGAGCACACAACTTTGGTTTTATCCAAACTTCCATCTAGAAGCTTTTTATACTGAAACTTGCCCTTCAGCACACCAGGTGATCTGGTGACCAGCATCTTATTATCCGTGTTAAACATGTCGTTATTGCACACAGCTGGGTAACTGCGCTGAGATTATGGGAAGCCAGTAGGGTCAAACTTGGTCATATAATTAATACGATTAATATCACATGTGTCAACACGTTAGTATTGACAGCCCCAATAAAAAGTGACACGAAAATGCAACAGAAAACTTTATGTTTCTGTCTCATAATACAAATATAGAACCGATGTACAACATAGATAACACATTAGAACAAGTGCATTAATATAAGGCTGTGATTTGTATCGCAGTTTCACCACTGTCCAAGAAGCTAGACCCGATTAGCATCTCTCTGTCAATCGGACCCGATCTTAATTCCCAATGTTTCATAGTAAGAGCTCATCATGGAGATGAATTCCTAACCAGGGTTAGGCTTTGAAACCACGTCACATGAGCTCTAGGCTTTTGATCTCTGCCTGTAAGAGACGAGTCGGAAGATACACACCTACCCGCACACACGAGGACGCACACGCTCACATGTACGCATGCAGGAACGCACACTTTCACGCCCCCACAAGCAGCGGGTGACTCACCAGCGTTTCACGGTCAGCCGTGTTAGTAAATGTCAGAAGTCTGCCATGGGCTCTGCCATTTCAGAGCGATCTGTCACAGGACGATAGCTGGGGAGGAGAAACAAATGTCATCAGACAGATTGGCTGGAGCAGGACGGGGCCGAAGAACCATCAAAGATACGAATCGATTGTATTGAAGTAGAAAAACGATCAAAACAACAAGGAGTAGAATGAGTACAATGCATTACGTTTCTCAACATGTGAATTATGTAGAGAGTGAACAGTAAGGATCGGGAAAGTCAGACTCTCTTTGGCTCATGGTCTGTTAAATGTTGTTATCTAAGCTCACAAAAAAATTCAGAATCGAAGTCAAAATTGTTTTATTGACCGGAATTTAATTAAAAAAATTTAAAAAAAAATAAAAATAAGAACATGAAACATTAGCTACATTTTCTCATATTTAAGTGAAGATGAAAAAATAACGCTTTTAGAATGACCATGTTAACATGTAACATTAACACTAATTGTTTGAAGTAAAATCCTCAATAGATTAAAATGATTTTAGAACCGGAACCTGAGGACCTGCAAAACAAAAGCAGTTCTGAGAACAGTTCCAGAATCAGGCGATCCAGTTTTAACTTCTGGTTCTTGAATTTGTTCAATCAGATGCACATGTCAAGAAAGAACAGACTTGTTCTGGTGACCCGTGTGCCATCGGTGTGAGCTACAATCGGCAGTGAGTCCGTGCGCGACAACAGCACTATTTCATCGATGGAGGTCGGTGTTTGCATTCGCTCGCATTAACTGCCGAAAAAGAAAGAATGTGTGCGTTAGCATGCTTTCGCAACAACGTTCGCCATGTTAGAAAAAAATGATGCTGCAAGTGAAAATAGCTTGAATATGAGCATCTAATATTTTCTTTAGTAGTATTTTTAAAGACAAAGATAAAGGATGTAATTCATTAATTATTTCCAATTATTTCCAAATTTATTATACATTAAATATCAGAGCATTTAGCCTGTTTTAAAATGATTTCAAGCTTTAGATCTGCGTCATCTATTAGCGGATTATGTTACTTGTTTCGAGAAATATACACAGTACATGCATTATTATAATGTATAAGTAAAACATAATCTTTCAACAAACAAAAAAACAACAACAACAATATAAAAAAGTATCTAATATATCAAAGAATAGGATTAATAATCACAATTTGGTTCATTGTAATATTTTTTATAAGATATACTAAATAAATTTTAAATGTTTTTTTGTTAAAATGTTTTTTGAAACAACAGAATGGAATGTTCATTCAATTACAATAAAAAAAAAAATTTATTTGTAAATCATTTTTACAATTTTATAGTTTCTCATCTATTTTCACCTGAATCCCTTTCAGCTCAGGTTACAGCAGTATAAAATGTGAGGTTCAAGGGGGTGAATACTTATGTAAGGCTCTGTAAATATACTGGTTAATTGGAATATTTTCTGTAGGTGATATACTGCATGTTTTCATTAGTCTATGTACAAATGTCAGACAGTATGAAAGAGGAGTTGACTTTCGATAAGTCTAATATGTGCTTTGGCCTAAAAGTCACTTTATTATTGTTTTTATTTTCATTTTAGAACAAAGACAAAAAAGTAGACATGCGGACAAAATTGTTGGTACCCTTTGGTCAATGAAAGAAAAACTCACAATGGTCACAGAAAGAACTTTAATCTGACAAAAGTAATAATAAATAAGAATTCTATTAATGTTAACCAATGAAAGTCAGACATTGCTTTTCAACCATGCTTCAACGGAATTATTTTAAAAAATGAACTCATGGAACAGGCCTGGACAAAAATGATGGTACCCCTAACTTAATAGTTTGTTGCACAACCTTTTGAGGCAATCACTGCAATCAAACGATTCCTGTAACTGTCAATGAGACTTCTGCGCCTCTCTGCAGGTATTTCGGCCCACTCCTCATGAGCAAGCTGCTCCAGTTGTTTCCGGTTTGAAGGGTGCCTTTTCCAGACAGCATGTTTCAGCTCCTTCCAAAGATGCTCAATAGGATTGAGGTCAGGGCTCATAGAAGGCCACTTTAGAATAGTCCAATGTTTTCCTCTTAGCCATTCTTGGGTGTTTTTAGCTGTGTGTTTTGGGTCATTGTCCTGTTGCAAGACCCATGACCTGCCACTGAGACCCAGCTTTCTGACACTGGCCAGCACATTTCTCTCTAGAATCCCTTGATAGTCTTGAGATTTCATTGTACCCTGCACAGATTCAAGACACCCTGTGCCAGATGCAGCAAAGCAGCCCCAGAACATAACAGAGCCTCCTCCATGTTTCACAGTAGGGACAGTGTTCTTTTCTTCATATGCTTCATTTTTCCGTCTGTGAACATAGAGCTGATGTGCCTTGACAAAAAGTTCCATTTTTGTCTCATCTGTCCATAGGACATTCTCCCAGAAGTCAACTTGTAGTTTGACATATTCCAGTCTGTCTTTTTAATGATTTGTTTTCAACAATGGTGTCCTCCTTGGTCGTCTCCCATGTAGTCCACTTTGGCTCAAACAACGACGGATGGTGCGATCTGACACTGATGTTCCTTGAGCATGAAGTTCACCTTGGATCTCTTTAGAAGTCTTTCTGGGCTCTTTTGTTACCATTGGGATTATCCGTCTCTTTGATTTGTCATGAATTTTCCTCGTGCGGCCACGTCCAGGGAGGTTGGCTACAGTCCCATGGATCTTAAATTTCTGAATAAAATGTGCAACTGTAGTCACAGGAACATCTAGCTGCTTGGAAATGGTCTTATAGCCTTTACCTTTAACATGCTTGTCTATAATTTTCTTTCGAATCTCCTGAGACAACTCTTTCCTTCGCTTCCTCTGGTCCATGTTGAGTGTGGTTCATACCATGTCACCAAACAACACGGTGACTACCTGGAGCCCTATATATAGGCCCACTGACTGATTACAAGATTGTAGACACCTGTGATGCTAATTAGTGGACACACCTTGAATTAACATGTCCCTTTGGTCACATTATTTTCAGTATTTTCTAGGGGTACCATCATTTTTGTTCAGGCCTGTTCCATGAGTTCATTTTTTTTTTATAATTCTGTTGAAGCATGGTTGAAAAGCAATGTCTGACTTTCATTGGGTAACATTCATATAATTTTTTTAAATTATAACTTTTGTCAGATTAAAGTTATTTCTGTGACCATTGTGAGTTTTTCTTTCATTGACCGAAGGGTACCAACAATTTTGTCCACGTGTGTATACATTACTAGAACAGATTTTTTTTTACATGTGTAGTGAGGAAAAACCGCAGTCAGTCCAAAGTCTTTTGAATCCTGACAAGCAGCACGCTCTCCTTTCGCTCGCACTTGAAGTTTATACTATCCTTTAATTCCATTTTAATGTCAGCGGGCTATAAAAAGTAATCGACGCTGCGTGCTCCTCGCTTAGTTCGTTAGGACCGGAGTGTACTTTGGAGAAGATTCACGGCCTTGTTAAGCCATGTAGAGGACGGCTCTGCTGCAACTCTGGGGCAGAAAAACAAATAACACCAGGCAGTTAGGTCAAAATGGGCACAATTTATTACATTTTATCGAATGGTCGAGACAGCAGAGGCAGAAGACGAATGTAGAGAGACTCGTCCAGCGGGACCTAAAGTCTGAAGCCTGGAGCCAGACCTCGAGAATGAAAAAAAACCCTTGAGGAAAAGAGGGATGAGAAACGACAGACAGATAGATAGCTGGATTAGAGAGGAAGAAAGACAGAGGTGATGAGAACAGATGGGAGAGAGAGAGAGGAACTCTGGGAATAATGGCTGAGAGTTAATGAGGTCTCGGCCGTCTGTATGCAAAGATGAGAGATGAACATACGGCTCCGGAGAAGAATGCGTCAGGTGGCACAGTGTCACATGAGGCTAATGGGATTCATAATTACGGCAGCAGAGACGAACAGCTACACGACTCTAATCATGACAAAAGCATGGTGGCCAGACCAAGGTGAGAGTGAACGCTTAGCCAAGATTGTTGTTTGATGGGGCCTGATTAAGTCAGGGTGGAGGAATTCATCAATCCGAGTGAGAGGGAGGGCGCTAACGCGGGCGCCCTGACGCTCGCTAAGTGACTCTGAGTGTTATCTGAGGAGACTCTGGATTTTAAAGGGAGAGATTTATCACAGTTAATGACAAAATTATAAACAGAGATAATTTGGAGATTACTACATTACACGCAACACATGAAGGCGTACCTCAAGGGTGTATCTTTGGTCTGTAAGGTTTTTTTTTGTTGTTTTTTTTTACACCACCATTTTAGGGTTTATAAGACAGATATTTAATCATTTATTCATTTATTTAAAGATGAAAGTGTGTGTTTATTTAAAGATTTGAAGAAAAAAAAGAGATTTTATTCGTTTTTGTTTGAATATAACATATTAGAAATCCTGCTCATAAAAAAACAAATGAATAAGTAGGTCTATCATTTTTAACATTCAGGTCTTAAATTAGTAAAACTTTAAAAAACTGCTTTAAATATATTATATAATGCCATTTAAAAAAAAAAAAAAATGTATAGGACTGTTGCCTGATGCAGTGAGGTGAAATATAATGTAGTTTTTTTTTCCCTCTAAGGTGTTCAGTGGAGTCTGGCACAAAACATTTTATTTATTTATTTATTTATTTATTTTGAATCCTTTTCTGCGCTGCATGTAGAAAGTTATTAAAGACATTCACAATAATTGACACTAATGCCCTCTAGTGATTTGGAAGTGATTTACATCGGATATTGTCCTAAATCGACTGTCCATGATGTACGGACACTATGCATGAAAGAGTTACGAAGAATGAGAAGGTGTAATAACATAATTACAAAAAAAGATAATCCACTTCGGTGTGGTAATGTCAGTCCGCTTTAGACGGAGCTGCAAGGCACCGCCCTGATGTGGATTATCTGCACTTAATATATTTAAATGTATCTGATGGTTACAAAAGCAGTGATTCTGAAGACTCCTTCCATTAAGGTTAAAATACAACAACAGCAAAAATATAGAACTGCAACTGCGAAATGAATCAACAGCTGCTTACATGAAGCCCCTGTCACAGTTATTTGATAATTGCCATTATTTATAGAGCGAAGAAAAGCGTTCTGAATGTTACTCTGTGGTCATTCATGTCATGTCATTATAGTATGTAAGATGGCACATTCTTTAGATGGCATATTCAAAAGAATATAAAAAGGAACTTAAAGGTAAGCTATTATTCACTAACAATTATTCTCCACTTCTTTTCTACTGGTCGGGTTTAAACAAGCTAATTAGTTTACCCCCCTAATGTGACCTCATATAAGGTTATCCCCTCCCCCTGGTTTGTTTCTTAGTTCACATTTGGTGGAGGACTAAAATAAATGGGGGTATGAAAGAAATGCATTATCTGAGGGGTGTTTCAGCTGTAGGATTAACACACACTTTTGTGGGAGCTCTGAGACCGGTGTTAGCTTGTTAAAGCAACTGTAAAATATGGGACAAATGTAACTACTATAGTATATATACTGTATATACGCTCTATATTTCATGTCTCACGCACTATATAATCATGCACACTCTTCTCTGTTTCCTACAGGGTTCTGAAGGTGTTCCTGTCTCGCACGGCTCAGCGGATCCCGTACATGACCAGCTGGAAGGTGCTGTGCCTGTTGTGCATCATTCTTCTGATTGTGCTCTGGTTCCTGGTGGCGTGGACTTTATCCGTGTGCCAGAACCCAGACTGGCACTTGGCACTGATCACCATGGGCTTCACCCCAGAGGGTTTAAAGTTCAGCATGTGCCTGCTGGACCGCTGGGATTACATGATGGCAGTGGGTAAGACAGAGTCGCTCTGATAGCTAACACAGTGCGTACTCTTTACACTGTGGAGTTTAGATATTTAGCTGAACATGCTAAAGTGTTCACAGAAAAAGAGAAAGATATTTCAGGGTAGGAAAGTCTCCTATACACGTAACATTTATAATCCAGATGACCAGAGCTCGAACAGGGGAAAGAGCAACTGTAGTTCTGTGGTGGACAGGACACGTGTGCGCTGAACAGGCAGATCTCTAAATCCCTAGACCGGCTTCATTCACACCTGTCTGACAAGCAGCGTCCGGGGTTTACAGGCAATTTAGTCAGGCTTGGCTTTGTGCATTGAATTTCTCTCTCTCTCTCTCTCTCTCTCTCTCTCCCATTCTCCCCTAGCTGAGTTCCTCTTCCTCATGTGGAGTGTGTACCTGTGTTATGCCGTGAGGACGGTGCCTTCAGCCTTCCACGAGCCACGCTACATGACCTTCGCGGTGCACAATGAGCTCATCATCTCTGCTATATTCCACGTGATTAGGTAAGACCCTCAAGAAGTACGGATTCAAACAAACAAACTTATAAATACTGATATCGTCCAGATATCTATTCACCCAATCGTGTGGCAGCAGCTCAGTGTATAATATCAGTTAATCATCGTCTGTGAGCTCACGCGAGCGGAAGGAGCGGATAGCGCTGTCCTCCCAGTGTGTTACGCCGCCCCCAACGGTGCGCGAGCGAGCAGTTTGAAAAGATGTGGTCGGCTGGCGCCACGTGGTTCGGAGGAAACACGTGATAGTCTTCAACCCTCCCGACTGCGGGGTAGTAGTGGCCGTAATGTGGAGCCCCCTAGTGGCGGGGAGGAATTGGACACGACTAAATTAGGGAGAAAATCGGAGGGAAATCCCCCCCCCCCCAAAAAAAAAAAAAAACATCAGAATGGGGGGATCTTGTGTGATTTTTACTTTCCAACACATTTCTCTAGAATTCGTCAAAAACATCTAATGAGCAGGAGTATTTTGGCGTTTGTGATGAGAAAAGGACCGGCTAGACTGATTCGAGCTTACTGGAAATATACAGTGACCTGAACAATCACA
The DNA here is from genome assembly GCA_013621035.1 of Clarias magur. Taxonomy (NCBI): domain Eukaryota; kingdom Metazoa; phylum Chordata; class Actinopteri; order Siluriformes; family Clariidae; genus Clarias; species Clarias magur. Next base: position 108,870 of record QNUK01000761.1, read on the forward strand.
CTTTGCAACCTTGGTAAGCAGAAAAGCATCTCAGGATGCATCGAAGCTTCTGGTGGATGGGCTACAAGAGCAGAAGGTCACATCAGGTTCAACTCATCCTGCAAAGCTTCAACTGAATTGAACTCAATCATTTGGAGGAAGAAAAAATAAAAAATAAAAACAACAAAAGAACTTCACCTGGTTTTGTAGCCCTTCTTTACAGATTTAAATCTTCCCAACTCAGGACAGTCTGTGGAATTTAAAGAGTACTTTTTCTATGGATAATGGAGCTTAGTGCAAGGTTCTGCTGAGGGCGTGCACAGAGAATTCATAACATTAAAACCATCTAGGTTTTGGGTTCCCCTTGCTTCACCAGGGTGGATTGGCCTCTTAGGGGAGGTTCTGCAGTTCTGCAGTGGATCTATTTTGTGCTGTGGGTTGCGGTTGCGGGGTGGACCTCCATGGGTGCTCGATCGGATTGGGATCTGGGGAATTTGAAGGCAGAGAAGGGCAACCCTCGGGCTCGTTCACTGCTGGTCCCTGAGCAGCAGGCTATGGTGCACTGGGTGATCTGGTTCCTTTCCCTCATGGCCAGCACTTTTTTAAAGAAGTTTTTTTTCAGCGAGTTGTGTTACATTGGATTTTCTGTGAGATTAGACTGAACAGTCTGGCATTTTTGCCCCCACAAACATGGGTGAGCCGTGGATGCCCATGATCCTGTCACCAGTTTACTGGTGTTAAGGTTTGCTGGAGCCTGGAGCCTATCCCAGGAGACTTAGTGCACAAGGCAGGGTAAACCCTGGACTGGGTGCCAATCCATCGTAGGGCACAGACACACATACACTCACTCGCACACTCATTCACACAGTATGGGCAATTTTGGGGACACCAATTAGTCTAATCTGCATGTTTCTGGACTGTGGGAGGAAACCGGAGTACCTGGAGGAAACCCACTAAGCACGGGGAGAACATGCAAACCCTCCATCGAACCCGGACCCTGGAGGTGACCCAAGGCGACAGTGCTAACCACTACACCAGATATTATTATAATTTATAATAATATAATAACTTATATTATCTGTAGTGTTAGTTATCATGGACAGTTTGTCTAATGAAATGGGCTACAGAGCTGTAATCTGTACCTTAGGAATGTTTATTTTTTTTTTGCTTATTTTCTTAAAATACCTCGTCTTTAAAGAGATTAATTTAAGACGACAAAAATATCCTGCGTCAGGAATAAAATCCACCTTGTCTTTACAGATAAACAGCAAGAAAATACAAACAAAATTAACAAATAGCCGGATTATTACCGGCGAGGATCAATGAAAGCTGTTCGACAGTTGAAAGCTCCCCTGACTGCAAAATAAAGAGGTTTTTGAGAAATCTTGTCCTACATGGTGGAAGTTTAGCGAGCGTGCTATCAGCCTCGCCCAGATGGAGATATTACAGGTTACCGCTGACATCAACCAAAACACTCCCAGTTGGTGCCACGATAATTGGAGCTCTCTGCCTCCGAGTGACTGCTGTGTAATTAGGCACGTCAGGATGATCCATGCTTTGATACGGCTTCTGCAGTTTCAGACACGGGGAGTGTGTGCATTTTTTATTAGAAAGTTACTGTAATTAGAAACCAAGTGTGTCTCCTAGGTTTCATTCATCTGGGTTTTGTAAGCTGTGAGACAACATGGATATCATTTTATACCCGAGCGCACTTGAATTCTCCAATCTGATTGGTCAGAATGTCAGGAATTTAATTCTTATGCTAATAGTAACGCATTTAAAGTATATAAAAAAAAAATAAGAAAGTGTAAAAAAAAAAAATGAAAGAGAAATGGTCGCCATGTGGTGCGCTGTAGTCCCCCAGGATGGTTTTGGACACCGTGGCCGTAGATGATGCATGTAATGAAGGGAAGACTGTCTCTGAGAGACAGAAGGGCTATCACCAGGAACTCCCTCGATCCTGTCAGACTTCATCACTCATCTCTGATCTCATTACAACTCCATTTATTTTATACTTTATCCTTTTGTCTCTCTAACTCTGAAACTCTCTATTCACTTTTATTTCCTCCTTTCTCTGTCTCTACTTTCTCCATCACGCTATCCATTCATTTGTCTCCCTGGTCCTACTTGTACCTAAGTGAAATACGTGACATAAGCAAAAGCAAAATTCCATCTTTAGGGCTTTATGACGTGCTTATAATGTCAGCTAAGTGATCAGGTTAACACAATCCCATTCGAATCATCTGATTCTTGAATTCTTTAACAAAGTCAAACAGTGGCTCTCGAAACGATGTTATAATTTGCATATTGATCGTCATCACATCAGCTAGCAGCATATATAGTGCTAGTGGGATAGAAGGAGGAACCGACATCACGGCATTTCATTTCAGGGAGGCGGAGCCTAGTGCTGTATTAGCATGCTAAAATAAAAAAAAAAAAAAAGAAAAATCAGTTGCTCCCTAAACGAACAGTCATTTCTGATCGGTTGTGCGGGCGCATCTCGTTCATGACTCTTTCAGCGGGACGCACTGCTTCTTTCTCACCGACTGGAGCAGAAGCTTCCAGCGAGTAAGAGTGGACCCTCAGGGGTAGACATGGTGACTCTCCTCTAGAGAAAGTAGCGAAACGATGTCTGAAAATGTCTCCAAAAGTAACTAGAGAGATCTTAAAAGTCAGGACTTTGAATTATAATTTTCTGAAGATTGTGTAAAGAAGTGAAATGAACTCTTCTTCTTCTCTTTAATTTCAAGAACACTGTAATATTAGAAGGTCATTTTCGAACCCCTTTTATAGACTAAAAGTAAAGTTACTGAAAGTGATTGTATTTTAAAATAATAACAAAAGAGAATTCCTGGAGAATTTGTGAATTAGGGGTGCATGGGTGCATTGATCGGTTTTGATGAAAATTGTCAAAATGGCTCCTTTTTAGTCCGTGGGGGTTCCTGAGATCTGACCAAATTAAAAGAAAATTCAGGATGAAGTGTAGTTATAATGGGATACATAAAATGCACATTGTTGAGGACATATTTTTTTACTATGTTTTTAAGCGACTTCTACTTTTTGAATTTTTAGACAGATGATGCTCCAACCGTGGTACGGCCCATGAGGGTTGTGTGACCTGCAGGGAAATCAGAACTCCCGCTCTCGCTTGTTAGGAACCTCCACTAGAGGTCACTGTTTCTGTCTATCTGTAGTTTTTGTTGGTCGACTCAGTTTCCCAGAAGGCACCTCAGTCAGGTGATGAGTGCTCACCTGAACTGAGGTGGCTCATTAAAGCTTCTATAAATAGCAGTTTGTTCTGGGAAACTGGGTCAAGCATTGTTTTTTTTTGTTTGTTTGTTGGTGTTTGTTTGTATACCGTCATGTGGGCATTCTGTTTTGTTTCTTTAAGTTTATATTTGGTTTATGTTTTGTAACCTTTGTTTTCAGAGGGCTCTAGTTTTGTTTTCTGTAGGTTCCTTGTTCTGATGGATTCATGGAGCTGCCTTGTTCAGTGTTTAGTTAGGCCGTGTCTCCTCCTGTGTTAGTACTGTTCTGTGTCTCCCCAGTGTCGGCCTTCTTGTGTAGTTTTTTGTCTGTTTAGTTTTGTGTAGCCACATGAGGGCCTAGCCGCTAGCAGCGTTAGCCACTAGTAGGCCTTGGCTGCTAGTAGGGTTAGCCGCTAGTAGGGTTAGCCTCCAGTAGGCTAGCCTCTAGTGCGATTGACTGCTAGTGGTTCTGGTCGCTAGTAGGTTAGCCGCTAGTTTGGAATAGCCTCATGTGTGTTTCGCTTCTTGTGTTCCAGTTCCCGCCTATTAGATCAGTACTAACCCAGTTAGCCACTAACTGCATTAGCTACTAACCCGGTTAGGTCAGCATCCAGCGTCCCCAGTATTCCATGTAGCTACTAACCTCATTAACCACTAACCCATCCGGTCTCTAGTCTCTGTTGTTCATTTCTGTCTGTTTTTAGTTTGTTAATAAAAGGACTCTTTCTGTTGAACAACCCCTCTGCGTGCATGCCTGCCATACATGCCCACGGCAACTACATCCGCCGGTCTAGCCAAACCCCCAGCTAGACCCATGACATCGCTCTCTCTCTCTCTCTCTCTCTCTCCACATTGTAGCGTTAATATTTACCAGATATCGAGAAGAGATGCACTTGAAAGCTTTACTTTAATACCTCTTGTGCATTCTATAATATTATGATCATAAAAAGGGCCACTGGGGTTAGGGCTCAGTCGGTAAGGCATTGGACTAGTGATCAGAAAGTTGCAGGTTCAAACCTCACCAAGTTGCCAATGTTGGGCCCTCGAGCAAGGCCCTTAAACCTTGTCTGCTCAGATGTACAATGAGACAAAATGTATGTCGCTCTGTATAAGGACATCTGCCAAATGTAAATAAAAGTAAAGCATAATTAAAAACACACACACACATACACACACAAGGCAAATAGTTAGCTAAGTGTGAGTAATGTATGTCCCCTGGTCATTAAATGTAATTAACAAACCAGAGTGCATCTGGCATCCAGGGTATTATGAAGATATTTGAGCGTTCATTGCTAAAATTGGAAAGAGAGAAAATTAAAATTAGAAGTTCTTTTACGTCAGTTATGAGCTCCTTCCGGAGCCGTATATACTGTATACAGAACCTGATCTGCTGCATCCTACAGTTAACTTCAGCAAAACGAGACACAGTCAACCAGAACATAAATATCCAGATGTCCAGTGATTAACAAAACAAGAGCTGAACGTATCAGGAGCATGTGACATGCTGGGGCTGATGGGTAATGTCCCTACTCTAACCAACAGGACATGCTCTGTTATTATAACCTCATGCTTATACAGTAACTGCAACCCAACTGTCATCACACCACATGGTCATATTCTATTATTACATATTCCCATTACACATTATTATTTAAAACAGAGCTGTTACCCTGATCAGCACTGAGTGAGGAAATAAACAGCCCTGGCTTCTAACGTTCCGAGTCCCAGGTATTGTCACAACCAGCACAGGAATAAAATATAGCAGAGTCAGGTGACAGCACATACTGTATATTTTCAGGAGCTTAATATAAAGACGCTATGTCCTGTTTGTGTCTCGCTAACTGTCTGCAGTGCTTCAGAGCTTTACTGTGTACAACACTCGTATTTAGCCATGAATCAGAGCGGCGACATCAATCCACCAGTCTCACCGACAGACAGCACAACACATGACTGAAGGCTTCTCTGTCACACCTGAAGCATTATGGGTCACTTCCACTCAGACAGGTTAATCCACACTGACCCGAGAAAATGATTTTCAAGGTTGACTATTATGGACGCTGCTTATGTTAAATGATGCTGTCAAGCGGGATTACCATATATTCATCTAGGCTGAAGCTGCGTTAAAATGAAGATTTTTCAAGGACATCATGGTCTTTCACTTAGTGTCCTTCATCTTCATCTGCCCTACTACTTGTATTGTCCTTAATTTCTGCTTTTCTTCCACTTCACATTTAGTGTCTAATTTCTCTCTCCCATGCCTAAGCGTTTATGTGATCTTATTTATTCTTAGGTTGTTTGTTTATTAGTTCCCTTATTTCCTACTTTCTATTGTTCTCTAGATTCCACTGTTTAATATCTCCTAATTTCCTAATTAACAGGTTTTAAGTGACCCCTAGTTTTCACATGCCTTAATCTACAGTGTGTCTAACTTCTTGTTCCCCAGCTTATTGTCCTAAACAGTGTAACCTTGGATTACGAGCATAATTCGTTCCGGAAGCGGGCTCGTATTCCAAAACACTCGTCAACCAAATCAAATAATGAAATTATTGCAATAATGAAAACTCAAATAATTCGTTCCACAGCCCAAAAAAATAAATACAGAGAAATAATTAATACAATATATAAAGTAAAAATAAAACAAATTAACCTGCACTACCTTTAAAAAAAAGTTAAAATAAATCCCAACAGATAAGTGTTTCCGTTTGTGCGCGCAGGCACCGTGTATTTGTGTGTGTATGTGTGTATGTGTGTGTGTGTGTGTGTGTGTGTGGAATTAGCCCCTTCCCTCGCCTCGTCCTACACAGTAAAACTCCTCCTCCCTCCCCTCACCTCGCTTTTGAAGTTTCACAACAAACACACAGGCAACGGAAACACTGTTTTAACAGGGGAAAAAAAATCCCTCTAATGACACTCGCGTCAGCGCAGATTAACGGAATCACTGCTGTAAAGTAAAAAAACAAACAAACAAATGAACCAGAACCTTACCTTTGAAAAGAATCGCGACAGAGCAGAGTTTCTGCGTAGAGCAGAGTGTGTGTGTCTGTGTGAAGCTGGGGAGGGCGTGTAAAGGCGAGAGAGTGTGTGTGTGTGTCGGTGTCAAAAAACACGGCACTCGTAAACCAAGACATGCTCGTTTTTCAAGTCAAAAATTTATTAAAAATCTTCGCTTGTGTTGCGGAACACTCGTAAACTGAGTTACTCGCAATCCGAGGTTCCACTGTAGGATGGACCACCTTGTGCCGTAGTTTTCACTGTTGCTTGTTTCGTTTGTCTCCTAGGTTCCTTGCCCCTAAATATTCACTGTCTTCAATTAATTTGTCCCTACCTGTTTCCTAATATCTACTGTTACCTTGTTATCCACTGTTACACAAGGATATTGGTTTACAGTATCCAAAAGTTTCCTAATTCAGTAGTTTCCAGTTTCCCCTGATTTCCAAAATCAGTAGTATCCTGTGTCCCATTTCTTAATTCAGCAGGTTCCAGTGTCCCCTAGTTTTCCAATTGTGGTCCAGTGGTCCCATTTCCAGTATCCCACAGATTCCCAATGTTCATTAGTTTCCAAACTCCAGTTTCCAGTATTAAAATCTAGTATCTAGTATTCCCTAGATTCCAAAATCTGTAGTTTTCAATATCCCTTTGTTTCCTAATTCAGTAGTTTCCAGTGTCCCCTAGTCTCCTAATCCAGTTGTTTCTAGTCTCCCTTACAGTCCAAGATCTGTAGTTTTCAGTGTCCCATTGTTTCTTCATTTAATGGCTTCCAGTGTCCCCTAGTTTCTTAATTTAGTTGTATCAAATGTTGTGTCCTCTTTACCTAGTTAATTCAGTAGTTTTTAATGTTCCTTAGATCGGTAGTTTCCATTGTCCCATAGTTTCCTAATTCAGTAGTTTCAATCTTTCTGTCTTTCCTTCTCACCTAGTTTTTAGTGTTCTTTAGTTTCCAGTATCCCTGGATTTCTTTTGTACTTTTCAGTTTTCCCTTATTTATTTATTTATTTATTTATTTATTTATTTATTCAAGTGTTTGTGGCACAAAGAACCACCATAGCAATTTTAATTTTAATTGGCATCTTCCCTAGAGTTCTCTAAAATAGTACTGGGGAAATAATTTTATTTATAATTAAACACTGTATATTTACATAGCATGTGTATAAATCAGAAGTATTGTATAAATCTTTTTTTCTTACAGAGTCTCCCACAGGTGTTCAGGTTCACATGCATACAAATGGTTCAATAATATGCCATATTATGGAATATTATCATGGAATAATATTGATTGAACCGTGACAAGTGGAGCCAAAAACATGTACAAAGCTTAATTTCTCCCACTATTATATTAGCCCTACAATTATTCTCCTTAAATTGGCCACCAGTCTGTGGTAACAACTTTTTTTCTTTCTTTTTTTTTTTTTGATTGAGGGCTGTAGTTAAAGACCCAGTCGAACAGTGAGAGAGAGAGAGAGAGAGAGAGAGAGAGAGAGCGGTCTGAATGCTCTGAATGCCACCAAAGCATGTGGATGAAAATGAAGCTTGTGTACTCCTGAAGAAAAAAAATTTAAACGGTTAGACCTGATAAAAAAATTTAAAAAAGGGACTGTACTACTACGTGTATCTTGAATTGAAGAGGACATTGGTAGGTCAGAGAGCGTTGATGAATCTTCTACATCAATCTTCTACAACAGCATCACTGACTGTAGTGCAGCTGCAAATCACAGCTTTATACTTCATGTGCTTGCTCGGTCTGCAGCTAGAGAAAGATAATCAACTTCACTGTAGTCACAGCAACTCGGCCTAGTGTGAGGTCACATCACACCACCCCATTATTGATTATTGTCCTTTAACAGCTCGTCCTATGTGTTAAACTGCTTAATTAAGGCACAACAGTTGCCGTTACGGTGTAATTAGTGGACATGCACAGTATATGCACTGAATTCATTTTACAAGTACAGTACGTTGACTTTAAAAGGTGCAAAAGAAGAAACCAAGAAATGGTTATGCACAGTGTACCACCGTTTTTTTTTTTTTTTTTAAAAGACTTTGTGACATGGCAGTGTGTAAAGTGGAACTGCAACTCAAGTAGTGTCCAAACGTATACGGACACCTGACCATCACTCTCATATGTTGGTCCTCATAATTTTTCTTCACTGTAACTAAGAGGCCTAAACCTGTTCCAGCATGACAGTGGGAATGTGCAACAAGCAAGCTGGTGTATTAAGATTGTACTGGAAGAACTCAAGAGCCTTTTGAACTCAAGAACACTTTTGGGATGCACTGGAAAACAGACTGCACCCCAAGACTCCTCACCTGACATCAGTTCCTTGTGCTCTTGTGCTGTAAAGTAAAAACATTTTTTAACTGGCTTGAGATATTATAAAACTGCACTGTCTGTTTCCTCTAACCCATTTCTCATGTACTGTAGTTCTTTATTCCAACATTGCATGTTAATAATACAAAAAAAAAATGTGAGTATTTAAAAGTTGTGATTAATCACAATCTGTAACTGTGATCAACTAGATTCATTATTTTTTGTTGATTGACAGGAGTAGTTTAAAAGACATGATTATGATGGGTAGATGTGCACATACTTTTGGTACATACAGTATATGTACTTTAGTGTATATATCAACGGCACAGGGTGTAAATATAACTTTGCATTTTTTCCATTTCCAGATTTACTTTTGCATCTGAGCTCCACCCTGACTGGATGCTTATGCTGTTCTTTGCTCACACTCATTTGACAGTGACAGTTACACTCGGCCTCTTACTCATCCCGAAGGTAAACGTCTTTAAAAATCTTTATTCAATCAGTATTTTTCGGTAGAGGGTGTTAATGTAGTCAACGGTCCTGGCAATGGCTTTGCCCGAGAGTTATGGGTTTGTTTCACTGATATTGCCATTCACCAGTTGATGAAAGCCTAATCTTGTGTGCACACTATCAAGTGTTAAAGTGAATTAAGTTGAATTGCTAAACAACTTTCTCAGATGACTCCTTGGACCAATCTTATGCCATATGTTGTCCAAGGTTTCTTTAGTTCCTCTTTCAACCTGCAGTTAGATATTATTTCCTGTTATTCAGTCTTATGCTACCCGTGATTAAATATGGATAGAGATGTTATGAAAAAAAAAGAACAGTGGAACCTTGGATTATGAGCATAATTCGTTCCGGAAGCGAGCTCGTATTCCAAAACACTCGCAAACCAAACGCATACGAAATAATGAAAACTCAAATAATTCGTTCCACAGCCCAAAAAAAGAAAGAAAGAAAAATAATTAATACAATATATAAAGTAAAAATAAAACAAATTAACCTGCACTTTACCTTTAAAAAAAGTTAAAATAAATCCCAACAGATAAGTGTTTTCCGTTTGTGCGCGCAGTCGCCGTGTATTTGTGTGTGTGTTTGTGTGTGTGTGGAATTAGCCACTTTCCTCGCCTCGTCTTACACAGTAAAACTCCTCCTCCCTCCCCTCACTTCGCTTTTGAAGTTTCACAACAAACACACACACAATGGAAACATTGTTTTAATGAGAAAAAAAGAAATCTCTCTAATGACACTCTTGTGAGCGCATACTAACGGAATCACTGCTGTAAAGTAAAAAACCAGCACCTTACCCTTGAAAAGAATCGCCACAGAGCAGAGTTTCTGTGTAGAGCAGAGTGTGTGTGTCTGTGTGAAGCCGGGGAGGGGGAGTGTAAAGGCGAGAGAGTGTGTGTGTGTGTCGGTGTCAAAAAACTCAGCACTCGTACACCAAGACATGCTCGTTTTTCAAGTCAAAATTTATTAAAAATCTTTGCTCGTCTTGCGGAACACTCGTAAGCCAAGTTACTTGAAATCCGAGGTTCCACTGTACTGTAAAATCTAACAATTGCTCGCAATGATTAATGCATTTTTTAAAAACTATTTAAGGTTTACACAAAAACAGTAGATAAATGACAAACTACAAGCGACAAAACTGGCTTTTCTAGTTTATTTCCATAATTATTAAATTCTTTAACACTGCTTTGTGACTATGATCAACGTTAATAGCGCTGTACAAATAAAAATGAATTGAGTCGAACTTGTCACATGCTGTTTTGAACACAGGGTTAAATCATATGCGTTACAACTTTATGTACATCCTACAGTTCCTGTTCGCCGGGACACACTTGAGGGATGACATAGCGACCGAGGCCTATGAGGATGAGTTGGACATGGGACGGTCCGGGTCATACCTGAACAGCAGTATCACATCTGCATGGAGTGAACACAGTCTCGACCCTGAAGACATAAGGGTTAGCGTGTGCTTTGTCCACTCTGCGCTGTCTCTCTCTCTCTCTCTCTCTCTCTCTCTCTCTCTCTGCTTTTCCATATACCTATAAATACACATTTTCATAATCTCCTTGTCTTATCACTGATAAAATAACTGAGCCATGGCAGTTTTTTATTGCAGACACCAGACGAAATGGGCCAGCTCAGTTCTATTAATGGCTGTGGCGTAAGGTCTTGCGACAGTCTATGGGAAAAATATACCAATGTGAGCAGAGGTTTTTGTTTCTTTGTTAGGGCTGAAGAAGTCTTTCACCACATTGGAAACCTAAAGAGTAATTTGTTAAGGGGGATAAAAGGGATTGCTGTTTTGGTGAAGAGTCTGTAATGGGTTTAAAATTAAATGACTAAATAAAAAACTTGAGACTGTTTCAGACCTAACAATAGAACATACAAAATGTCCATATCCAATATTGTCCCAGACTGTCCTGTTCTTAGTCACTGTCGAAAAGCATGTTATAATGTTCAAACATCTGTGTGGCACTGTTTGTAGTTGCATACAATAACTCATTCTGCATGTTTTCTGTGCAATAGAGTGTCTGCTTATCTGTGTTTTTTTTTAAACATTTTTTAAACCTTAAACACATTTCACTGCTTAAAGTGTTCCTCTGTTTCCCTTTCTATACTGTCTTTCACAGGAGGAGCTTAAAAAGCTGTATTCTCAGTTGGAGATCTACAAACGCAAGAAGATGTTGGCAAACAACCCTCACTTGCAAAAGAAACGCAGCTCCAAAAAAGGCCTGGGACGCTCCCTCATGAGACGCATTACTGAGATCCCAGAAACTATGGGACGCCAACATAGCCGCGACGACAAGGAGCTGGGCGAGCATGGTAGTAACCGAAACAGCATCTGTGTCCTGAGGAAGAATCCTTTCGAGCCGTCCCATTCAGCAAAACCTGCCAAGGAGGAATCCCTGAAGAACAAGGTCTTCTCCTTGAAGAAGTCCCACAGCAGTTACGACCATGTGCGAGACCAGAGCGAGGATTCAAGCAGTTCAGCAACTGATAAGATGGAAGTATCCACAACAGAGGGATCTCTTCTTGAAACCTTAATGGGGAAGAAGCTGGTGAAGAAAAAGTCATCTGAGAAGGTTGACGTCGCCAGCGAGTCAACCGAATCGGTTCCTCTAGTCTGTAAATCAGCCAGCGCTCACAATCTGAACGCTGACAAGAAACCTCTTCACCCGAGGACATCCATGTTGCAGAAGTCGCTCAGCGTCATTGCCAGCGCCAAAGAGAGGACCCTGGGTCTAACTGGAAAAACCCAGTCCATAGACGACCCCAACAAAAATTTTCAACAAAAGAACAAAGAAGCTAAAAGCCCTGTTGAAAATGAAGAGAGCTATACGAAGATGATCATCAGCCAGTCAGTTGAATACAAGCAGACAGCTGGCAAAGCTGGAATAATGAAACAGCAGGTTAGCGAAAGTCAACCGTCCATCTGCTCTGAGTCAGTAAAAGGCAAAGACGTTTACAATATTTCTGAGGTGTGTCCTTGGGAATTAGAGGATTTGCCCACTCCCTCAGAGAACAGGGTCCAAAAGCATGTGTCCATTGCTGCTGAAGAGTCCACCACAATCCACTCCAACAGCACCAAACCCACCAAACAGCAGAAACAGAAAGGCACAGATCAGTCACCTTCACTGACCCGACGACCCAATCAGAAGCCCACTGACAGAGCAGACATCTGTCCTTGGGAGGACGGAAGTAAAGAAAGCCAAGGTCAAAAAGAAGGGCCAAGACAAAATTTCTCCAATCAACCTGTCCCGTCTCAAGCACAGACATCTACAGACAGGACCAAATCAAAAAAAGCAGATGTATGTCCATGGGACTTTGATGAATTGCCAAAAAGGTCTATAGACTCAACCTGCTCTGTTGGTCAGGGCAGAACTAAAACTACATCTGCAGAGGTGAAAACCAAATCAAGCACAGATGTGATGGACATCAAAGGCAAAGGCGGTATCCTGACTGAGGGAAAAGCAAAAGATCTTCATCCCGAGCCCTCTAAATCTTCAAGAAGCTCTCTGCAGACATCTTCAAAGACAGACATCTGCCCATGGGACTTAGAATCGACAAGCCCGACTTTTGAAAAGATTCCCAGTCCCTCTCATGTTTCCAAAACGAAAGAGGCCACTGCGACCAAAAAGGGCGCGACCTCTATGAGAACATTCCAGAAAGAAAAAGAGAAGATGATGGGTACAGAAGATGAGAAAGTCAAAACGAGGTCAAAAGACAAGCCTCCTTCAGGTAAACCAACGGAGAGACCTCTCAGCCAAGCCAAACTGGCCGAGGTTTGTCCTTGGGACGTGGGCAGTAGTCATGACGCGGGTGCGACGGAAAAACTGAAAAGTCCAAACACGGCAGTAGGGAAAACCAAGCAAGCTGCTATATGTCCATGGGATTTTGAAGATCCAGCAACAACTAAAGAAGTGACCAGAAACACCTGTTCTTCTATAGGGAAACCGAAAAGTCCGAATTCAAAAGGAGGCGCTGGCAGTGGCAAAACGGCAGAGGTATGCCCATGGGACTTTGATGACCAATCGTCGACAAAAAAAGCATGACATTCGATCAGTACGGACGACTCAAAACGTAGTTCTCATCGTACGTGCATTGTGTCATCTTATGAAACCCTAAAATATGAACTCTAGATATCATTTACGGTGACTTCTGGGAATAAAATTAAGTCGCACAAGTTGCCTTTCTTTACAATACTTTTTTTTTCCTTTGTGCTTTTTGAAAAACAAAAAGAAGAAGAAGAAGAAGAAGATGAAACTAAAACAAAAAAATGCAACAAAATCACCAAGCATTCCAGATTCTTACAGAGAACTCTTTAATCACAAACAGTAGTATGAGAATTATGCAACTCTTTATGTGCAATGTAGAACAACCTGCCTTTCCTCATCATCATGTATCCTTATTTATTAATCTGAAGTTTCTTAATTCCATAATAGCTGCATCTGTAGCATGGTCGTTTTGACTATGTCAATCATATGAAATCGTACAATTAACTACACGTTCCTGCAAAAATCGGAGCGCCTGGAAATAATCTATGTATTTTAACAATACTCAGAAGGAGCATGCATGAATTGTCTTACAGTAGGATAAGCATGATCTTTGGTGTTTTTATGTCGAAGTTGGGTTGGAAATTACTTTTAGGAAATTGCCAAAGACAGAAGTGACGATATGAAAGGTATCGTGTGAGTAATACACAAACGTACTCAAATGCATATCAAATGCAAATCTCTTTTCATTTCTGTTGTGAACACAGTTCACGTCTTTTGCTGTTGGGGGAAAAAACAAAACAAAAAAAAACATTGAATTAGCCTGTAGCACTTTAGTAACTAGTATACTCTCGGACACAAAGAGGTGTGTATATGGACATGCTGTCAATGCGTTCATGTTAATCGAATTATTTCTCGAGTCATTCTCAGGCGGAAAGCGCATGTGACTTCGTTACACCCGTTGTTGTCCGCTATAGATTTGATACTCCTTTACAGTAAGTCGAAACACCCTTTCAATGCTTCCGGATTTGCTGGTATGAATGTGCCTATCTGAAGAGTCCCGTATCAGTCCTACGTATTGTATTAAGCGAGAGCACCGCTCCTGTCCTGTCCTGTCCTGTCCTGTCCTGTCCTGTCTTCACCCTGGTTGTATGCTGAGAGTCGAACAAGAATCAAACCATAATCAAACATTATTTTACACATGACATGTTGGTTTAACTAAAATTATTGGCACCCTTCAGGGAAATGGATGCAGTACCAGTCAAACGTTTGGATTCTAGAACCGTACTGGGGATTTCAAAAACTACGAAATAACACGTACGGAATTAGGTGATTAAGGAACAACAACAATTATAAGACAAAAAGGTCAGCCTTTCTAGAAGTACAGTATTGTGTCGAGTGTGTTTGTGAAACCCGTGCAGCTCCATGATGAAACTGTCTCTCATGAAGACCTTCCCAGGAAAGCGAGACCACAACTTACTGTACAGTAGCTCTGCTCATCTGGAGGCACCAGCCTCCGAAATCACCAATTAATCTCAAACACCACCTCAGATTAGAGCCGTTATGAAGCTTTACAGAGCGGAAGTAGAAGCAACATCTCAATATCAACTGTTCGGAGGAGATTATTGTGTGTTTCAGACGCTTTCAGTGTAGAAAGAAAGAAAAATCTGTGTGTCCAAACCTTTGACTGGTAGTTTATATACAATAAAATGTACAGTATGCAAAGAGCGACAATTAAAACCTACTAAAAGCATCTTTGTTTGGTTCGCGTTACCAATTGACAACAAACAGGGAGCCGGTTGTATGGTATGTACCGTACATGTGCGACAGGAGCTTACAATTTTGGAGACAAATCAATCTTTTGAACTAAGATCTCCTTAACTATATGCAAACTAGGTCAGGTGAGTTTGGTGGCAGACCAATCCTATGCCGTGTGTGGTTTATTCAGTTCCCAGCTTAAACCTTAGTGCCTACCTTTAATTAATTAATTACTGTTTTCGGTTTGATGCACTGAAATGTCAGACAAGCCTACGATGACCTCATCCTGTCATGGACACCCTCTCATTAAGCATTTTTAGCGAGATAACCATGATAAATAGAGCTTTTAAGGAAGTGGTAGAGATTGTTGATGCCTCTTGTGGGTATACATGCTGCACACATACTGCAAAATCCCCAGTGTTGAATTAACACCCAGAGTGTTGAAGTAACAGCCTACAGTGCTTTTATACCGACTCGAATGAATTCTGAAAGTGTTAAATCAACAATGAGGGTTTTACCGCGTATGTAGCAAGTACAGCTCGGTTTCTTCATTAATCTGCCGATGAAGCTAGTACAAAGCTCGTTAGTACATACAGTAGTTGGTTTGTTTTACAAGCTTAGTGCATAGCTTTCTTATTGGAATGCTGGACCGCGCACACATACAGTACAAGTGACAACTTTAAATTTCACTATGCCCACAAGAGACAAACTACAAGTTGATGTGAGTGACTTGTCTTGAATCAATCAATCAATCAATCAATCAATCAATCAATCAATTTTCCCCAAATCATCCGGACCACCAGCAGCACCAAAGCCTCGGTGATTCAAATATCCTGACAAACGTTTAACCCTTCAGCAGTTTCACTGATTATGCATAGTGGCATTAAAATACCTAAAATATTATGCAGTACTGTGCAAAAGTATTGCCCCCCTCCCCTCTTGTTTTTTTAAAGTAGTCTTGAGGAATAGTAATTATAAATAGTATAATAACCCTAAAATACATTTTTTTTTTCAATCCAGTTCCTGTACCTGGAAATGTTTTTGTTTCTTAAGGCACATATAAATCCCTATAAATCATTCAAGCATTAAAAAAAAAAGACATCTAACTTGCTGAGTGCTTGGAACAGACGAGAGGGGAAATGAGGTCGCTGCTGCTGAGGTTGTATTTGAGGTTGTACTTTGTTTGTTCCCAGTTCTTTAAGTGAATTTACATCATTTCATTTAAGTCAATCTGAAGACGTGAGGTGGGCTCAAGACCTCTGCACAGTACTGTATATTTATATCATGTATCTTAAAACTTTGCAACACATTAAAAAATTTCTTTGAGGGTGCCAATAGTTCTGGAGGTGACTGACAGCACTGACTTTTCTCCTTGGAAATGTTTCAGCTTCTAAGATGAGGCATTCAGTTGTTCATTTCATTATTTGACCAGTTTCACCAGCCTGGCGTCACGGTTTTTATAAAAACGATTATAACGTCCTGCGCTATTCCAGCATAAGACTTTGCGGTGTTTGTAGCGGTGTCCTGATCATTTCCAGTGACCCTTAATGTGAATATACTGTATAAGGATGTCCCATTAACTGCTAGAATGTCATTACATGGGCATTTGGTCAACTTTACCGGATCAACTCATGTTATATAATCGGCACGAGGCATTTTACAGCAGGATGCCCAGTATTAGCCGTGCTCAGAGTGCTTATTATAGAAGACTCGGTCTTGTCAGTGTCCTGTTAATGTGCAGGAATAACGTTAGTTGATGTTGAAGAGGATAAAAAAAAGAATCAAAATAAAAAAGTTCAAGTGTGTACACTCTTAGAAAATTCAGGATGATTAAGAGTTCTTCAGTCGATTCTCTGTGTTCTTACAATCCACATTGCGGATACAGTATGTGTCAAAGATAACACAATGACAATGCTGAATGTGTACTTTGGTATATCCAGTATGTTCCATGTTTCCAGTCCATTTAGAATTTTTATTCAAAAGAAAAAGAAAATTCATGTAATATAGAATTTGGGACTTTTGAATGTGCAGAACATAAGGAAAGGATCAGGAGTTCCACTCGCTTAATTGTCACGCAAATGACTGCAGTGGGCTTCGACCCACCTCACCCAGGATTGTCATTCACAGACGTTTGCCCCTTCTCTAAAATACTTGCACCGATCAAAAGTTTTATTACGGCTACGAGTCTCATCACCGTACAAGGCTTCTGTAAATGTCAATCGCTTTAACGCCTCCATAAATCACGATAAATTTCAGCACCAGTACCGGTCTGACTTGAACCATCCATCCATCCATCCATCTATCTCCAACCGCTTATCAACCGAAATCAGGTCACGGGGGTAGCAATTCCAGCAGGGAACCCCAAAAATTCCCCTTTCCAAAAACACCTTCTTATGGAGACATCCTAGTGGCTTCTTTACCAGATGCCCGAACCACCTCAACTGACTCTTTTCCACGCAAAGGAGCAGCATTTTGACTCTGAGGTTCTCATCCTATCTTCAAGAGAACAGCCAGCTACCCTTCTGAGAAAGCCCATTGTATCTGCGATCTTGTCCTTTTGCTCATACCTCAAGGTTCATGATCATAGGTGAGGGTAGGAATGAAGATCGACTGGTAGATTGAGAGCTTTGCCTTTTGGTTCAACGTTCTTTTCACCTCAACAGTGTGAAAATGTTGAATTAGCTCCGAGGTCAGTCAAAACTCCCCCGTTCATACTGATTGTTTGAAAACCTCAAAACTAATAAGAAAAAAAAAAAAAAAAAAAAAATTTAAAACCTTTAAGTTCTTGTAACTAGTTACACCTACAAAAAGTATGGGTCTTGAAGAACCTTTTAAATTTTCTAAGAGTGTACCCATTGTGTAAGTACCAAAGAGGTTAAAAACCCTACAGACCCTCAATAAAAGGGTCATTTCCAACATTTAAATGTTGTAGTCATCGTATGAGCCCGTATGTATCACCAAGCTTTACTAGCTGATAATTAGAGAATAAAATAATAATAAAATAAAAAAATTAAAAAACACTGCTATATTATTTCAAATGTTACGCATAATCCAAATTTATCACTTTAATAACGGGTTTTGAAAAAAACGAATAAACAAAGAAAAAAAATGGAGCCTGTCCGTTGTGTCGTCCACTACTCCAGTGTGGCGTCCCATGCTATAAAAATAACGGTGTGGTTTAGATGTTCTCAGTGTAATGCTAGAAGGACGTGTGAAATCTCGTCACCTTTGTCACATAGAGAATGTTCCTGGGAATGTTCGTTGTTTCGTAGTGCATTTATCTAGCTTGCCCGAAGCCGTCCATCAACTCTTCACTGTGTGTCGTACGCCGTGAGCGCGCCACGCGACCTGCTAACCTACGATGTCTTAGTAACAGATTCCGTTGTTTTATTTCTGGGATATTTCTGTCTGTTTATGTTTTCCCCTGAATCTTTGAGTGTGTGTGTGTGTGTGTGTGTGTGTGTGTGTCACCGCAGAAACACTACTAATGACAACCACTTAATGCTGTAATGTCTTAACTATTGCTCTCGTGGCTTCTGCATGATCCGATGAAATTAGTAGGACTGATGTTACACTGCCCTTGATAGAACTTTAAAAAAATCATATATATATATATATATATATATATATATATATATATATATATATATATATACTCTCTATATTATATATAAAGAAGAAGAAATTCCACTTTTGGTCTTTTATGGACTGTTAACAAGTTGCATAGTGAGTAAAACTGTAACTAACCCACTGTAATTTGTGGTTGTTATAATAAATGCTCTATGACAAGCTAATAGCATACAGTTAATGGAGATTTGGTAGATTTATATGGTGTTATATTGTGATAGCATGTACATAAAATACCTCCTCTGCAATAAATATTTATATACAAATGTGTGTTTGCAGTGTTTTGTTTGGTGGATTTTTTTTTTTTTTTTTTTTTTAAAGATGACTACTACTTATTTAGTTCATTAGAAATAAAGAATACATCGGAATTGTAAAGAAAGCTCCACACAGGTTCATTCCATATCAATGTGGTTTTAGTAATGTTTAATAATATGATTGGATGAGAGATATTCCATAATAGTCATAATGGAAGGTAACAGCGCTGGAACGTTTAACTGTAGAACACACAGCTGATAACGTTCTGTCATTAAGGGCACTACAGTACTTGGTGTGTGGGATTGCAGATTCTACATAGCGCACTAGCTTTCCGTTTAACCCTATTTGGGATTCGACCCCAGAACCCTGGAAGTTAATAGAGCTGATATTGTAAAGTGGAATTAGTAGAAATAGAAGGCAAATCTCATAAGTTTTCTCAGGACTGTCCACTACCTCCATGGTTTATTCTCCTCGCCTTTTGGCTACAGAGTAAGATTTTAAAACCACATTCACCCCTGTTAATTACACTTACTGTTTTTCGCCAGCGGTGCCTGTTGTGGTTAGTTCCACTGGCCGTGAAAGGACATGTGTTGGCAGAGCAAAATAATTGACTAAATAAACAAACAAATCATAATCTCTTGATAATAAATTGTGTTTGAGGAACTGTTGTATAAGAGCAATATCACATCTGAGGTCGCGCCTACGACCGCATCACATCTGTGCTATATGTACTGTAATGTATCTCTTACATAAAGTTGCTTATTTTTTTTTTTACTTATTGAATTTATAATCTTTTATTATACACATCCTTTTTTTTTTACTTAATTAGTAAAATTATATATATCATTATAAAATACCACTGCTACTATCAATAATGCAACATATTAATACTAAAATGTTATTTCTTTTATTATTATTATTATTATTATTATTATTATTATTATTATTATCATCAGTGTATGTAAACAAACTAACAAATACATGTTTTACACATTATTCATGTACTTTAATCAACTTCATATCTAGTTATGGTTTTAAAAAGGATACTCGCTAACAGGTTAACAGGATAATCTGTAGGAATGAAAAACCATGGACTAAAACAAACACTTCAAAATGTAAGAGGAGTTTAAATAACATTTTGTAAACTCTCACACAAAACCTCAGATCATGTATGCAGTCAGATGTCATTTGACCTGGACTGTGGTCTTGACTGCCCTTATGCAAAGAAAATATATTTCTCTACACATTAACTGTCAATATATTGAATGATTTAGAGTTCTGATTTTAATATATTCACAATACAATACTGAATATATTAATGTTACTGAATTTATAGTGGAACCTTGGATTATGAGCATAATTTGTTCCAGAAGTGGGCTCATATTCCAAATCAAATCTTCCCATAAGAAATAATGAAAACTCAAATAATTAATAAATTAATTAAATCCCAACAGATAAGTGTCACCGTTTGTGCACGCAGGCACCATGTATTTGTGTGTGTGGAATTAGCCCGTTCCCTCGCCTCGTCTTACACAGTAAAACTCCTCCTCCCTCCCCCCACCTCGCTTTTTAAGTTTCACAACAAACACACACACAATGGAAACACTGTTAACGGGGAAAAAAGAAATCTCTCTAATGACACTGGCATGAGCGCAGACTACGGAACGGAATCACTGCTGTAAAGTAAAAGAGAAAACAAAACAAATGAACCAGCACCTTACCTTTGAAAAGAATCGCGGCAGAGCAGAGTTTCTGTGTAGAGCAGAGTGTGTGTGTCTGTGTGAAGCTGTGGAGGGGGGGCTGTGTAAAGGCAAGAGAGTGTGTGCGTGCGTCGGTGTCAAAAAACTCGGAACTTGTAAACCAAGACATGCTCGTTTTTCAAGTTATAATTTATTAAAAATCTTTGCTCGTCTTGCAGAACACTCGTAAACCGAGTTACTCGAATCCGTGGTTCCTCTGTATACAATATATATTTATATTTTACAACATGCTTATGGTGCATTTGCTTATGGTTCTTGCCATATACAGTACAGGACCTTAATGAGACTAAAGCCAGATATAAATGAGATGCACGAGACAAATGAAGCACAAATGAGAAATATGGTAGTGTATTAAACATATAAAAATCCTCAATTAACAGCATACAGTGATGAGCCACAACAAACACCACCTGAGACCAGTCAGTGTCCATACTGACCTCTGTCCATCACAACATTAAAACCAGCAGGTTAACAAAATAAAAAATATATATTACAGCTTACTATTACCACTAATTTGTAAATCTAGCCCCTGCATAAAAATAAATAGATAAATGTAATAAACGTAAATGTGCAAAATACAATATACAGTTTTTATTGTGTAATAAATTTACTCTTTACACAACATAACAGACAACAGCAAAATCTGGCAAATCAAAACACTAAATTATATAAAATGTCACACAACCTGACAAAGATATTAAGTGTCACACTGCTGAACTGAAAGTATGATTTATACAGGAGTCACAAAGGTCATAGCATCGTGACAATCTTCCAGTGAAAAGAATCAGTCAAGAAGGAGATCAAAATTTTAAAAGGGAAAATTAGTTGCTTGCTGTATGTAACGGCTACAGGAACAGGGCTGGAAAAGTTCTCTCTCTCTCACCGGCTATATTGTTCTTCTCTTGTGGTGGATGTCCAACAAGTTTGTTCAAAGTATGCAACTCCTGAAGCTACTTAGTATCTAATGGAACAAAAAAGATTACAAAACATTTGAGATTTACGTAAACGCCATTCAGCTACTTCATTCCCAACTGTCTGAAGGTTGAGAGCTTGAGCTTGCTCGTGAGCTGGTGCTTACCTGATGATGTGGTGCTGATGGAGACTCCGGATCATTCTCCTGAACAGTTTCTTTGTTGATTCTTGTTCTCCTCGAAGGTTTCCGAGATGGCATGCTTCCGAAAAGAACCCAGTTAAAGTAAAGTGTATATACAGTGGAACCTTGGATTACGAGCATAATTTGTTCTGGAAGCGGGCTCGTATTCCAAAACACTCGTAAACCAAATAGAATTCTCCCATAAGAAATAATGAAAACTCAAATTATTCGTTCTACAGCCCAAAACAATAAATACATAAAAATAATTAATACGATATATAAAGTAAAATAAAACAAATTAACCTGCACTGAATACTTTTTAAAAAGTAAAAATAAATCCAGACACATACAGATAAGTGTTTCCGTTTGTGCGCGCAGGCGCCATGTATTTGTATGTGTGTGTGTGGAATTAGCCCCTCGCTTCGTCTTAAACAGTAAAACACCTCCTCCCTCCCCACACCTCACTATTTAAGTACACATGAGTAAAGTGTGTGTGTGTGTGTGTCGGTGTGTGTGGCACAGTGTCAAATTACGCACGCACACACATGAAACATGATGAAACAGAGAGGGAGACATTGATTATACCAGTAAGAGACGAGCACTAAGACCCAGGGGAGCACGGGAGACGATTACCCACAATTCCGCAGCGCAAGAGAGAGAAAAATCATTGGCTCAGTTGTGATCACTTACCGCTCGGTGTCAAAATAAGATTTGCATACGTGATACATGATACTCGGCACTCTAAACTAATACTTGCTCGGTTTCCAATTAAAAATGTATTTAAAATCTTTGCTCAGTTTGCGGAACACTCGTAAACCACGTTACTCGCAATCCGAGGTTCCACTGTAATTAACAAGATAACCCTTCCGTAAACAGAATAGAACATAATTAACTGATGTCTCTAAAGTTACATGTTCTGGTAACTACTGTTTAACATTGAACACTCTATAATAAAACTACTGGTTTGCAAAAACTCATCATGCAGTAACATTAGCTTATTATTTTTTAATAAAGAAATGTAAAACAAAGTAAAAAGTAACTTAATATGTCATTATGACACTGGTTAAGCCCCCTTTTTCTTTTTTTTTTTTTCAAAGTGGAATCTTTTTTCCACATTATTTTTTTTCCACCCATGTCCCTTTAGGGGCTTAGTACAAAGACGGCTCATTTCTGTCTAGGTGAAAAGATATTTACATGCGATCTCTTCTCGGAGTTTCCTTAATCAGAGCACACCGACAAAGTAAAAGTGTGCGTATAATTCTTAAACATGCATAAAGTTTCAATAATGTTTCAATAAAAACAATTATAAGAATAAATATAATGGTGTTTGTCTGCATTGCAGTATACTGTATACTGTAAATATCCATACATGGTCCATTCATATTGCAATATGTGTTTCCTATACAGTATATGGAAATGTATTATTTAATATATTGCATTATATTTTACAATATATTGCCATATATTTTTTTCCATAAGGGTGTCGCTACAGAAAGTGGAATCCAAGTTGGTCTTGGTGATCTTGATGAACTTAGCTTTATTCATTTAATTTAATATCATCTGGATCTGTTTTCACTGAGAATGCGCCTCTTTTTAAAACTACCTGTTTTCACCTCATTAGAGTTGAGTCTTCCTTAAGCAGTTCCCAGGAGGCCTTTTTTTCCTTAAACCCAAAGAGCTTTAAAAGACGCTTGACAAATTGTACAAGAACTAAAACTTTTTTTTATTTTTCAGCTGTGGAAATGAGATCTTTGTGAAGATGTGTCACATTAAGATGTGAAAGAAAATAGATGAACGAGTCGGATTATCATAATTTTTTTAACACACTCTCACTCACGGACCATCGATGCAGCAACGGTGTCATCAGTGTGTCACTGTCAGTCTGTTTAGGTACAGTTCACCTGAGATTTTAAAGTGTGTGATGAAGAGACGATGAGAGAAGCACTAGAGAGAGACACAGTGTTCTGCTGTGAGTGAAAGGAGTATAAACCACACACACGCTCTCCTGGAGTTTATCCCTGCGCTCGCACTGAACGAACATCAGCATGGACTGGTGAGGATTTCGGCGCTCATTCTATTATGATGGCGTTTCTGTAGTCACACATTACACTGGTGTGGTGGACGTTTTCTGTAAGGAGAAGTTTATTCAACACTAGTGACAAAACGTTACTTTTTAGTGTCTGCTCTTTTCAACTGCCAGAGGGAAATCTGTGAATTTCTTTGATTCTTGAATTTTTTTCAAGTCTTAAATCAAATTTGAGGTGCATATTCAGATGGTACGCCACAGGAATAACGGTTTAGCTAAGGTATAATAAGGAATAACTCTTGCCGTTCTCCCGGGAACGGCAAGAGTGGCGCTATATAACTATAGACTGACGCCTCAGGCCCTTAGTTCAGTCTCTCAAGGATTAATGAATGGCGGCTCCTTTTTTTAGCGCATCACATAGTAGCGGATAAAATCAGCTGAAACATTGTAATTAAATGAATAAAAATGTCAAAACATCACAGAACTAAAATTCCAGTACAAATTTTGAATTTAAAAAAGTTTGAAACTGAAAATGTCACTTTGCGCCACCTGGTGGTCATCCCATGAATTCCTTTGATTTATTTTGGTCGCTGTCGCTGTTTTGCCGCGGCGGTGAGCACGGCGGTAACAGGAATTCTGGTTGACTACCTACTGTACAGTAATGACATTACTGTATGTATTGGTTGTTTACAATTCAATTCAATTCCATTTTATTCATATAGGTGAATAAAATTAACAATGGTCATTGTCTCAAAGCAGCTTCACAAAATGAAAAGAAAATTCATAGAAGTGTTTATGAGTGAGAAAAAAATGTGTTTAGTTTAGAATGAGATTGTCCCTGATGAGAAAGCCAACGGTGGCAAGGAAAAACTCTCTGATATGGCAATATTGTAGGAAGAAACCTTGAGAGGAACCAGACCCAACAGGGAACCCATCACCATCTGGGTGAAAACAGATAACTGGAATTATATGCTGCAGGACGTTCAGCATAACAGAAGTTGTCCAAGTAATCATGGAGTCCAGTTCAGCACCAGGATGAGTCAGCAGGTGCAGAGGGCAGTCAATGGATCACTGGGAGCTCAGGAGCAGCATGTGTAGGTCCAAACCATCATGAAGCAGAATCCAGCTGGAGGTGGTCCTTCTCTGGATGCCTCAAGATTCTTGCAGAGTTGGCCTCTGTCTACTGGAGCTAGCACAATCTCCAGATGCCTCGGGGTGGCTAGAGAAAGAAAGAATCGATGGAAAAGAACTAGCGTAGGTGCAGTTCAGGATATCAGCAGCACTGGATATAAGTCTGGATTTAGGTGTACTGGACAGTCTGTACTTCAGATAGTTTTATTATATGTGCTAAATAAGGTTAATCACCTTGACTTTGTGGTTGCATGTATAACCACCATGATTCTCTTTATGTCCCATCTATAAAACACATACAGTACAGACCAAAAGTTTGGACACGCCATCTCATTCAAAGAGGTTGAATTTGTATTACGGCAAGAAAGAAGCAGCTAAGTAAAGAAAAACGAGCGGCCATCATTACTTTAAGAAATGAAGGTCAGTCAGTCTGAAAAATTGGGAAAACTTTGAAGGCGTCCCCAAGTGCAGTCACAAAAACCATCAAGCGCTACAAAGAAACCGGCTGACATGCGGACCGGCCCAGGAAAGGAAGACCGAGAGTCGCCTCTGCTGCGGAGGAGAAGTTCATCCGAGTCACCGGCCTCAGAAATCGCAGGTTAACAGCAGCTCAGATCAGAGAGCAGGTCAATGGCACACAGAGTTCTAGCAGCAGACACGTCTCTAGAACAACTGTTAAGAGGAGACTGTGTGAATGAGGCCTTCACGGTAGAATATCTGCTAGGAAACCACTGCTAAGGACAGGCAACAAGCAGAAGAGACGCGTTTGGGCTGAAGAACACAAGAAAGAACACAAGAAAGAAAACTCGCTGAATGAGAAGGGGTGTCCAAACTTTTGCTCTGTACTGACTTAATGATGAACACAAAATAATCTTGGAATCATCTACTACAGTATTTTGAGGACCGACTCCTTCCTCTTTCTGCAGCTTTAGAATCCTGTTTGTTTGCACGACCCGAAGAAGTGTTGTTTTCTGAAACATCCTGTTCCTGTTCATGCGAAGAAAAACTGCATAAACGCAACGCATTTCACATGGATTTGTTTTGATCCACCGTCTTACATAGCAGCGTTAATGAAGTCGCAAGATTTCAATTTTGTTTCATCAGCTTCGGATTCTGTGCATGAATGAAATCTAAGATGTGATGAATGTTGGAATCTGTGTGAATGATAAATGGCGCTAATGATCCTTCCTCCCCTTTTCAGGAATGGTTTGTTCCATTCCACGGATCTAGCTATCATTTTCCCCTTTCAATAGAACTAATGATGTTCTCTCATATAAACACTGAATTAACTTCTGGATCATAACAAGCTTTGAGGTGCTTTGATTTCCTTCCGCTAATTGCATACTTCCACACAACTTGCCATCCTAGATATTTCAGCAGCTGGATTATGTTTGCATGTTTGTTGGAGACAACAGCACGAATATGCCCAACCCCATCAACCCCCCCCCCACCACCACGCTTCTTCACCTTTATTAAAGCTTTCTCCTCGGCACCTCTGTTCACACGTGATGCATTGTCTCTCCAGGAGTTTGTTTACTTGGGAAGGGAAAGAAGAAAAATGCCGCGCTTTAAAAGCCTGCAGCATGGGAGCTACTTCAGGATATTCATATTCATACTTTGGCTCGGCTCCTGAAATGCTTTTATGGAGATGCTGTAGTCTCTCTGACGGAGATCAATAAAGGCTCTGTTCGGCTCGGTGAAAGTGGAGAAGATGAAATCAGACGCTGTCTCCTCAGTGCCGTCAATATCGCAGCTGCAGTGGCCCAGTTCAGGAAAACAGGATTGTGTTCTTGTACAGGATTCTTGTTGTAGTTAGTGAGCCATGCCTGGCGTCACACTTAACCCCACATGGTGAATAAATGGAAAGACAGCAAACTGCATCACTGCTTTCTTTGCGATTCCTGGTTTGATCCTGAGCTGCTATGAATTTCATGGTCTCCATTTGTGGGGTTTCATCTGGTTTCCCTAAATGACCCCCAGACACTTTGATACAAAGCGTTTCACTTTAAGCTGCTAAGAAGACCCCACTCAACATGCCACTTTCACTCACGTTTGGTAATCCACGCTCTGGTCTTTAAATCCATCTCGACCCTGGCCTGGTCTAATTGTCTGGCTATAAATCAGAAACCCGTGGGAATTCTTCGTTCCTCACTGTAGAGACATTCGGTGTTGAGTAAATTAAGATCAGATGACATTCTCCACCAAATATCACAAATGAGTCCGATCACCAACGGCGCTGTAATCTTTGTTTAATCCTTTGAACTTCGACTTCATGCAAATCGCAACCTTCATCTCATTCAGCCGTTGAGCTGAGAGCATCGATTATCCGTTCTAATGGTAATCACGTTTCAAACATCCACTGTCGAGCTGTTTACACGACGCTGTATAAATCATTACCGAGACTTAACTCTGGTGTTTTTGTCGCTTCAGCTGTATGGACACTGGAAGTATAATGTGCTGAAAGGTACAAACACAGTAAAAGAATATACATAAATCATTTTAGCATCGATCTCTCATTTTAAAAGCTCTCTGCGTGTTGTGCAGTCGGTCAATACGGCAAGACCCGCCTCCCACTATGCGCTGGGATCAATATCTAATGGGTCGTTACAGATGTTATTCTGTCTTGTATAATTGTTCGGTGGCTCATTTGGAATGGAGTTCTTGTGGACTTTATTATGGATTGTGTTCAATTATGACGACAAGATCAAGAGCAGGGGCTAGATGCTAACAAATACATTGATTTTAATGTGTTAATCAGTGTTGAAGCAGTGCTGTGAATATTGTCTTTTTTTTTTCTTCTTTTTTTTTTTAAGCTTGAGCGTCATCGAGCAGGTCACATGGAATGTAGCGTTAAGCAAAGCTCGAGGTGTTCGTGGATCCT
The DNA here is from genome assembly GCA_013621035.1 of Clarias magur. Classification (NCBI taxonomy): domain Eukaryota; kingdom Metazoa; phylum Chordata; class Actinopteri; order Siluriformes; family Clariidae; genus Clarias; species Clarias magur. Next base: position 136,432 of record QNUK01000761.1, read on the forward strand.
GCCTTCTCTCCTCTTTGGAATCCCATTTAGTTATAGCCAGCTAGCTTGCTTTGTTTTCACTTTCTGTGAAATTTGTTCGATTTCCAGATCAATTTCATTATTGATGTTTTGCAGTCACATGACGATCATGACATTAGTCACGACTGTGGACTGCAGAAGCACCAGTAACCGACTACTAGGCTGCGAAGAATAAAATAATGAAAGTAACAGACAGATTGCCTAAATGATTATTAATGATAAAAGAGCAAACCTAACCTAGCAAACAATATCTTCTGTTCTGCTGATTATTTTCATACACAGTATGTCATGGGGCGGCACGGTGGTGTAGTGGTTAGCACATAGTGGAGGTCGCCTTGTATCTCCAGGGTCCGGGTTCGATTCCTGTCTCTGTGTGCATGGAGTTTGCATGTTCTCTCCGTGCTTGGTGGGTTTCCTCCAGTTTCCTCCCACAACGTAGGTTTGGTTAATTGGCATTTCCAAATTGGCCGTAGTGTGTAAGTGAGTGTATATGTGTGTGTGTCTGTGCCCGGCGATGGATTGGCACCCTGTCCAGGGTGTACCCTGCCTTGTGCCCTAAGTCTCCTAGGAAAGGCTCCAGGACCCCCATGACTCCAAATACAGGATTAAGTGGTATAGATGATGAGTGAGTATGTTGTGATGGAAATGGATGAAGAATGCAATAAGGATATTAATTTGCAGAAGTTGTATTTGTTATTATAACATGGTTATCTCAGACAGTGTGGAAATATGTGATTCCTCCAGATTTGGTGCCATTTGCTAGCCTTAGCATTAGCTCATTCAGTGCTTCTGTTGAAAATGAGACAACACTGTGCTTTACGCTTCATAAAATAATGTGCAACAATTTTAGCTAACTAACTGTTCCAGGGTTAAATCCCAAATAGTTTGTTGCCACGTCCAGGGTTAGAGAGAGATTTGGGATCCAGCCTTGTGTTAGAAGCTAGTTAGCCTTGTAGCTCGCATTAGCTGTGAAACACAACATGGATGGTTCAGAGGAAATCCAGAACAACTTAGAAGCAATTATTAAGGAGAAAAAGAGCTCTAACAGGAATAAAAGATGACATGACATTATTAGATGTGTTTTCTTGCTGAAAGGGCTTCCATGACTGATTTTAAATCGCGTCCGGTCAGTAGTGTCCTTTTCTCTGTCCAGAAGTGGGTGGGACCAGGGTGGGCAGATGTTGGGATATCACATGCAAAAGGTCTATATGTTCCACATTAGATTCATTTTTCAGAACTGAAAGGTTGCCCCATGACAAAAGGTCTATATGTTACAAACACCAAGGTGTATTCCTGCCTCACTATTCCCATCCAGATCTGTTGGGATGCACATCAATTCTGATTAGGTGCTTACTGAAGACCAGAAGAAAGAAAGGTAGGAAGGAAGGAGGGACGTAATGTAGCATTTCAGCCTAGCTAAACAAATATTCTTATCACCAGTGAAGAAGAATCCCTTTAAATGTATAAATAGTTAAGACCCATCTACAGCAAAAACGGTCAACTGGTGGCCAGGACTCAGGATGTGAACTCAGCAATGTAGAACAATAGTTAAAACATGATCAGGTCTAATACAAATCCAAGGCCAAGCCTATATGAGATTAAGATTAATGGGTGTTCACCTCAGGTCAAAATTTTGTCCAAAGACAAATGAGGTCAAGATCTGGAACTGGAAAACCACAAATCTTTTGCAAATCAAAACATTTGTGCATTGTGCCAATGAATAGTCTGCTTTGGGTTAAGGTTAGGGTTAACCCTAGTATGAATTGCTTCTTGTCAAATATGCATGCAAAAACAAAAAACACAAACATTTTTTTTATTTTACACTTGGTCGAGTCTAAGAATATTTTGCTCCCCTTGAATTATACTGTTCTATCCGAGCAATTTTGAGATATTGAGCTTCAAAGTTTTTGCACTCCATATACAGTAGCAAAACTGTGCTGTTTTATTTCCCAAAAAATCATAGCACTTAAAAACACCTTACATTATGTTAATACAGAACTTTTTAATCTGATGGGACGATTTAGCGGGACCAATGCCCAAGACCAAGATGAGTTCAAGAAAACATCCTGAGACCAGACTTTTAGTCCTACAGACCTACAGCAAAGTATCTCAATGGACTGAACTGAGCGCTTGACAAAAAAATACTATATGAATCACAATAAACCTATGAAATATCTACCCATAGTTCAGTAGCTCTCGTTTTTCTACCATAACCCAGTTTGGCTTCTATAACTATCCAATAAAAGATAGATGATACGCATTTATGTAAATTATTTAGTCAGCAGATCAAAGCAGTGACTAGGTAAAAAAAAAAAAAAAAAAAAACATTAGCACGGAAAAGGAGCCCCCTACTTTTTGGGATCTCGTCCTGTCTAGTGTTACCACTGCTTCAGGTTATAAATTTGCTTAGGATAACCCTGCATAAAAAAATAACATTTACATCCTTTTTAGAAAACCTTCTGTCGTATTGTATTTATCAGTCAAGGTCAGCTGAGGAGCTGAAGCTTCAGAAAGACTGCGCAAGAGAAACATGACTGGGATTATCCCTGACCTGATTTTTTCATTATTATTATTATTTTTTTTAAATAGCATGACGCTCGAACCAGGACATCGCTGTGGCTGCTTCTAAAAGCTGTTTTGTTTGACGGATTGATGAATCATGAGTCTTTGTGGAGGCAGGAGGTTGTGGAGGTGGGAAAATACAATGCTCTGCTGCTAAACAGGTGATTCATGTTTCTGTTTTGATCAAGTAATAAAGGGAGGATCACAGATCACTAGTGAGGTCATCATTCATATAGAGATAATGAGTCACACACCACAGGGGTAGTACAGTAGCATCCTGAATATACACAGTCAGTGAAATTAACCTGCAAGCTGTCTGTCATTACGTTTGTTTGCAATTTAGCATTTCTGTTTTCTTCATCCAGTCAGGATACAGGACCCAGAAGATGCAGACTCTTTGTTAGCACCTATAATAATAAAGAATGCAGCAGGGGTAGAGCTTTTTTCAGAAAATTCCCCTCACATCACCTTGCTGAGAATCCATCTAATTAGTGTTTGGGGTGCAGGCACAGAGTCAGTTGTTTAGTATGGGTTAAAATGTTGTGTGAAGGTACAGATCATGAGGGTTCTGACTGTGTAATAATGCCAATGCCATCAATCGACTGTATAAAGAGAACTGGACAAACCCTCCATGACCTTTTTGAAGCTCAACTGTGGATTTCTGTGGGAGTCCAGGTTTTCACCAGCTGGCCAGGAGCTGACTCAACAAAAACCCCAGTTAATCCATAAATGGACAAATGGGTGGAAGGACCAGAGGCTGGGTGTTGTTTGAAACATGCCGATTAGTTTGACCACAGGCCACCTAGTTCAGTTTTAGCTTAACTTACTTACTTAACTTACATTACCTTGTATTTGATCATCCATAACCTACAGGTCATCCTGTGACAACGCCTACATTTCTAGTCATAAATTAAACTACAATGATTCCAGTTAGCAGGTTAGGCATGCAATTAGCGGTTTGACACCTGCACATGCATGTGTTTGTTGTGAAACATAAAAAGCGAGGTGGAGGGGGGGGGCTAATTCCACACACACACGCACACACAAATACACGGCGCCTGCGCGTAGAAACGGAAACACTTATCGTTTTATTTTTACTTTATATATTGTATTAATTATTTTTATGTATTTAATTTTTGGGGCTGTGGAACGAATTATTTGAGTTTTCATTATTTCTTATGGAAAAATTCGATTTGGTTTAGGAGTGTTTTGGAATATGAGCCCACTTCTGGAACAAATTATGCTCGTAATCCAAGGTTCTACTGTATATCGTTATACAGTGATATAAAAATCACCCCAGAACAGTTGTCATGAATCTACATATAGGGATCAAACCTGTTTTTGTACCAGGCTGTAAACATGTATATTTCTGTTGCGTAGTTTATCATTTTAACATGTGGCTCTATTAGGATTGATACACTTTTGGAGCCAGCTCAAGGAACCTCACATTTTGGCACTTCCACATTCGATTCATTTTTCAGAACTGCAGGTTGCGCCATGACAAAGTCTGGCGACAGATTTAGATGCTGAGTGAGATCTATAACCAGGTTTGCTGTAAAGGGTGGTAAATAAGCACAATTTACAAAGACAAGTGTCTCTAAGTAACAGAGCTCCTTAATAAATCCAGGCCAATGGAAAAGCGTTGGCTTTGTCAAAGTTGAGAGCACAGTACATAAGGCTTTCAACTGGCCCAGAATCTGTACTGGCTTCCCGCCTACTCCAAACTCCACAGCCTAAATGCCAATGTCTGGTGGAATGTAATAAACATACTGTAATAAGATGCCCAGAAAGCAATTTGAATCATTTACATGGCTAATTAATGACCTGGCACCAGGCATGACTCATCTCAAATGTATGATTTATGAGCTAAGGCTGTAAAAGATCCCCTTGAAACACATTTCTAATGATTACTTTCATGAAAAAGAATAGAAAAACTGCATTCCCTGGTGCCGATTGCCCATACCTAGTGTGTCCTTCTGTATGAATCTGGGATTTCATTGAAATGACAATGCTGTGAATCAATTAACTGTGGAGTATTCCATGAAGGGAACCTTGTCCTTATTCTGCTTGGCATGGCACTATAGTATGTGACATACTGTAAGTCATCTGATCTTCAAATCAACACTTAACCTGTCACAAATGAAGACAAATGAAGCTGCTATCATTAAGTAGATGATGTCCGACTTGTGATCGAATGGCATCACTGTGGTCTATAGCAAGTCTGTGTTGTTTTCTAACATTGTTTTTCCTTGCATTTGGAAAGGAACATTTTTGCAAGGAACATTGGACGCAGTATTTACTACACATATTGCATCTTACATCATGTATGTATTTACTTTATATATGTTAAAGACATAAACAAAAAATGTTCTTAGTTTGTCTTCTGTTATTGTCCAAGGAATAATTAGGCACAGCAGATTAGGCAAATCTGATGCTGATTCCATAAAAAGAATGAATCCATAAAGCCGTATCTGAATATAATCATTTTAATTTCTTTTATTTTTTGGTAGGACTATGAACTGTGAACTGTCTGCTGCATCAGAAAGCCTGTGGCGCTCTCATAGCAGTGACGAGGAACCAATTATCTTTACACTCGTACAGCAATTAGGTCCCACTTGAAAGCATCTGAAAGTCATACGAGGAGCTAAGCACATTCTTTACTGACTTAAAACATCTCCCAAGCCATCACAGGCTTTTTACACTCTCCCTGATGGCATGGAGGACTAATTAATCCAGTTCTCCTTCCTTCCTTCCTTTCTTCCTTCCTTGGGACTGGAAAATGGGAAGAGATAAAAAGAAGAAAGAATAGGACAATACATATACTGAAAGAAAGAGAGTGATGCACAGAGAAACACTCGTTTAAACAAACAAAAAGCAGAAGACTTTATACAGTACAAGGGGCATTGAAGTCAAACCAGGACTTGTGATGAAAACGTCTACCTTGATGGTAATCCAGGCACTAGGGATAAATGCAATCTATTATCACCAGATTATGATGTATTTGTTTATTTAACCAGTTTAACCATTTTGCACCGCCAACACATTTCCTTCCGCGACTGCCCAAAATAACTAATCTCTTGGAGCTGGCGGCCGACAGTTAGTGGGGGTGAAAAGTAGTTTCATATTCTTAATTTCAAACCATTGTGGACAGTCCTGAATATTTTAAAAGTTTCTCTTTATATTTCCACTAGAATATCAGCAAAATTAACTTCCAGGTGCCAGGGTTGAATCCCAAATAGCATTAAATGGAAAGCTGTAGGGTGCAAAATCCATTAGTCCCACACACAATGTAGTGCCCTTGATTAGGGTTTAGAGTGGGAATTTGGGATTCAGCCTTGTATTAGAAGCTAGTTAGTGTTTTACTGGTGGCGAATGTGGCGTTTGGCAGGCAGCTCCTCTCTCCTACTGTTGACCATATTGACCTACCTTTGCCCATGCTGATGGCCATGACAGTGTCATCAATGACTGATGATGTGGAGTGACACATAGTCAAATGTCCCAGTCCTCTTACTGTCTATCACCACTCATACAGCACCTCTCTCCAATAACTAGCTTCTGTCGTTCATCCCAGGTGATTCGTCCCCGTGTCAAGACCTTGTGATCTCCCTGGACAACAATTGGATGGTTCCTTCAGTCACGGCCCGTGATCTTGAGGTACAATGAAAAATCCACTGTCGTTTTTTTTCCGCACACAAGGCCGACTTATTCACACTTGCTGATTTCTTTAGAACATTAGAAAAATCCGCCCATTTCCTTATACACAGGCTGCTCAGGTGCTTGTTTAGTCGCTCCTGGCAGGTCTGCCTCTGTCCACCGTTTGTTCTCTGCGGCTGATCTAGAACGCAGCTGCACATTTAGTCTTCAACCTTCCCAAGTTCTCCCACACCACACCACTTTTCGGCTCTCTGCATCGGCTTCCTGTAGTTGCCAGCATCAAATTCAAAACACTGGTACTTACAAACCTACAAAGCTAAAACCAGCCCAGCACCAACTTACTGTACACCTCAGCTCTAATCATACCTCGCACCGCATCCCATTTCCTCCCATCCCTCCAGCACTGCTCGGCTGGTCCCACCATCTCTCTGAGTTTGAGGAAGACATACATCTACACTGTTTTCTGTTCTGGCATCTAGGTGGTGAAATTAACTTCCTCTAGATGTCCGTACAGCTGAGTCTCTGCCAAACTTTAAACACCGACTAAAGACCTACCTGTTTCCTCATTGTTTGGGTTAATCTTTCTTAAACCTTCCCAACAGTCTGTGACTCATGGCACTTAGTTAGTAACCTAGTAACCAGTGTGAGGATCTATCCAATGATGGAAGCTTCCAAGCTATTTTGTAAGTTGCTCTGGATAAGAACTTCTGCCAAATGCCTTTGAATGCTAATATGAATTACTCGGTTGGAACTAACTGTTGTATAAATATAAATAACGCTAGTGTTTACTCTCGTAACTGTGTTGCTATTCTGCACAATCAAAAGTCCTGATTTGACTTGGACGCCCTTGTACATCCAAGTCAAATAATTGCAGTTTGTTTAGTTTATGAACAAATAACAGTGAGAAATTATAATAAAAAGAATATGAACAGTTTGTGATAGACTCAGACGTCTGAGCCCTACAAGATTCCTGGTCATACACCACAGGCCTGGTGGATTCACTGCAAACGTTGATTGATCATGTGTAAGTAGATTTTTCCTTTACAGTATATTCCCAGTAAGAGACGGAGACAGAGACAGACCTGGGTAGTAATGTGATTTTATATTAGGACAAGATTGTTTTAAAAAGTAGTCATGCCATAGTAGTAATGCCATCTCTAATCTCATTATTCCATAGGCTGTGGGCTCTTCTAACCTTAATCAATATCGAAATAAAATTAAGTACGAACGATAATAAGGCATATTTTGCTGAATACCCAGGGCATCTATCATTCACGTTCAGTAACTGCTTGATCCTGATCATGGTGGGGGCGAATTCCGACGCCTCTTCCAGGAACACTGTGTGAGGGCAGAAGGACATCCAGTCACACATATTCCACCAGCAGAGGTGACTGTCTCCAGTGAATCCTTGTCATTTGCTTATTTAATGTTTTTTTTTTGGTTTACTTTTTGTTGTTTGTTGTTTTTTACTAGAACTTGAGTGTCCTGTACAGAACCTTGACTGAACTCAACCCCAATGAACACCATTCGGAATGAACAGGAACCGGATCCTCCTAGCCATCCTCCAACATCTAGTGGAAAGCTTTTTAAGAACAGTGGAACGGTGGAATAAACCTGGAATGGGATGTTCAAGAAGCAATTATAAGAGTGATGGGCAGGTGTCCACAACCTTTGGCCATTCAGTATGTGTACATGTACCCGTCAGTGGAACATTCAGAAATCTAAAGGTCTAGAATGCTATTACTGTCTGTTAACAAACAAACAAACAAACAAACAAACAAACAAACAAACAAACAAACCCTTTGGTATAAACTTTGGTGTAATACACCAATATTCTTTAACAGTCCCCTGTATAGGTCTCTTCCAAATGGTTGAGATGTTGCTTCATGGTAAAAGCATCAATACAAATTTACTAAATATCTCGAAACCCGAAAGTCACATAAAATGCTTAGTTTTTGTGTGTTGGTGTAACAATATAAACATTTTTTAGCCATTAGATCCACTTTAATTTTGTTGTAGTATATATTTATTTATGCATAGTGTAGCAAACTAAACCATTTGGTAGAGATGATGCAATCAGGTTAATTTTGACACACTTTTTAAGAAGATATAATGTTATGATATATATATATATATACATGGTTTAAGTAGCAGGTTTAAATAACTCGTGGTGCATTTATAGGAGGTGGGAGAAAACCAGAGAGCCTGGAGCATCCCCATGCCATTACAGGGAGATTGTCCAAAGCTCTATACAGGCAGAACACAGAATTGAACTGGAGACAAAGATTAAACTGGTTCAGGATTGAACTGGGGAAACCCACACACATTTAATTAAAACCTTGGTTGGAATGCCAGGAGCTGTGGAAGCAGGATTGCTAGATAAAGATGAAACACAGTAACAGTGTGGACTAGACAAGGCAACTCAGGGCACCATTTCAAATCACATATCTTCACCAAGAACTTTAAATCAATCAAGTTGTGATTGCTAGAAACAGTCTCAACTCGGACACAAGACAGAATTGGACAGTGAAGCAGCACAAGCATGTCATGTGGTGCTGATACTAATGTATATGTGACATCTGAACAAGCAGGAATCTTCCCTTTCATGATTCCAAATACTCTCTCCGACCGGAAATGATTCAGTGTAAAGGAGAAGGAGAGGTCAGATAACAGATAGGATGTCTCCATTCTTCAATCGGCTGACCAGAAATCGATCAGTGATTCGGTAAAATAAAATAAAATAAAATAAAATAAACAACAACAACAAGAGTTTGAACAAACAACATCAGGACAATGTCTTACATCATGAGTAGGATTGGAACGGAAGTCAAGGGAAAGAGATTGAAGGTCAGATGGGGGTTTAATACTGTAGCTCTGTCAGGAGCTGCAGTGCCCCCTGCTGACACTGACAATGTATTACATCCGACCAGTAATAAATATAACAGCTTACACTGAATGACCACTTTATAAGGTACGTTCATCATTAATTCATAGCCACATTTTTGTGCAAATTTTAAAACCGCATGCAGACGGACGATGATATACTTTATCACCATCCAGTTACTGAATGTAGCTGATCTTTCTGTCCGACATTCCTCTGTACTGTCAACAAATGATTTTCAGTGAGGCCTTGTGATACAATGCTTAGATTTTATTCTTGGATCCAATATCGGCATCAGTGGCCGTCACTGCGCGTCAGTGTCGTCATATGATGATTACGATGACGACTACGAGAGAGATGCTTTCTTTTATTAACAAATGTGTTCTTGTAAGAAAAGAACTTAGATAACCGAGCTGAAAAAGAATGAAGGCCATGAGATGGTGAGTCACTGCCTGCAGAGGCGGATGAACCCAGATGACCTCAAGTGTATTTATGTGTGTGCTCATTCATCACCTGACAATGTCCTAAAGTTGAAACTAACAACAATTTGTGACGGGGCATGGATTATCTCAGTGATTATAGTCCATGCTCTGTCATTTCTTCCATTCACCTAGGAACCTGTATCTGTAGCTATTTTTTTTTTTACCATTGTATTTATTCTCATTTTTACGACTGTGAAAGGACATTCGGTCAAAATTCACATGCTCATTCACACACTTTGGGCATTTTGGTAATGCCAAGTAGTCTACTCTGCATATCTATGGACGGAGGGAGAAAACCAGGGTACCTGGAGGAAACCCACCAAGCTCATGCAAACTCCCTGCACACTCCATTCCCCCCAGACGGGAATCCACCAGTCATGCTCATGACCCCCACGCTCTGTCATTAACGCTGTAATAAATGGAAATCTCTTCATGACAGTGTGTTTTCAGCCTTCGGAGTGTGTTTCCTCTGTTTATTCTGTTTAGCTCCAATTTCCCCTTATCAGTATTCATCTCTCCTCACTGATCCCTTAAGAGGCATCGCTTTCCCACTTCCAAAAATAATGTGAGAAGATGAAGTGGTGTGTAACGTGTCTACAGTATGTGTGTGGAGCATCAGTGACTGCCCCAGACAGCCCAGGCGCTATTTCTATTTTTATTCTGATTACCTCTTTTTTTTTTTTTTCCAGTGAGAAGAGTGTGGAAAAGCAGCGGCGCTTCCTGATTTAAATCTGAAACTCAGAAAGATGTACTGTACTACACGACCATTTACGCCTTTCATTACACTGTAACATTATCATTAAACAAAACTTCTCTGTTTAAAAATAAACATATACATTATGTACTGGTGTGCTAGGCTTTATGATATATTATGTTATGTCTGTCTTTCGATTTTAGTCTGTTCAAGCTATTTAAATCGCTTTGTGATATTCATACTGTACATCGTTAAATTGCTCTGAATAATCTTTTACATAAAACATACCAATAAGTATTAAAGCTGTTTTTTTTTTTCTCTATTTTTTTAACTCAAGATCTAGAGATTAGAAGTGTGTCATGTAACAAAAATATAATGTATATTATGATACACAATATATAACTTTGCACACAAAGTGCTAGCAAAGCAGTCGATTACAAAAATAAAATAATAAAAAGGTTAAAAATAGAATTAAAAAAAAAAAATTTTTATTTATTATATTTTGTGTTTATTGTAATTTTTATTGTAATTTTCTTTTTTGTACAATTTTAAAGATTTTTAAATCTCCTAAATGTAAATAATAATAATAATAATAATAATAATAATAATAATAATAATAATAAAGTCATATTTCATATAAGTATAATGCTACATAATTTATCATCGTATTGCTCACTGCTATTGGAATGCACCTTTGTATTTAATTAGTTTACTTACAGTATGCACTTCTGGTTAGATGCTAATCTAATTTCATCTGTGTACATGTATTTTGCAAAATGACAGTAAATCCAATCTAATCTAATCTAATCTAACCTTCGACTTTGTTCACATGGAATTTAATCGCACACTCATAAGCACGTATTTAAAAATGTAGAGTGCCATCTGTTGAATTTTGAGATGAATTAATGATTTTTTTTATGGTCGATTGTTTATGATATGATAAGGGCGTTTTCCATTTCAGTTTCCAAGTAGTATGTCTTCTCTTCCCGTAGGCTAATTGCGACGAAACAAAGCCCATATGCTACCTCGAGCTCGGCCAAATACACCTGTGAAAACGTATCTTATTCATCTTTCGTCCCCACAAGAAAAGAATTCTCACAAATATCTTCAATGTACAGACACGCTGACTTTACAGATATTGTATGTATATCTATCTTGCAGTTCAACTGAGAGCAGGGAAGAAGAGTTGTATTGAGAGCACTGCTGGATATTCATGGACAACATAAGAGCATCAAGTTACACTATGAGTACTGAAACTCTAAGAATCATTACAAGTCGTTTATTTTTTATTATTATTATTATTATTATTATTATTTTTATGATCACATTTTAAAACCAAAACCAGTAAAACTAAAATAAATTTTAAAAAGTACAGTACGTTGTTGCTCCTTCTGGGCTTCGTTTTTTTTGAGTCATGGACAATATTCTCCAACCAAATCCAGTTCCAACCTTCTTAAATAGCAGTTGCCAGATCAGCTTTGTCATAAATAATTTTTTAAATTATAAAAGTTTCAAAAGTAACATCCTCTAAATGTGGTGATTTAAGCATGTTTGAAATATGGATAAATGGTTAAATTATATATATATATATATATATATATATATATATATATATATATATATATATATATATATATATATATATATATATTTAATATATATAAATATTTGTATATGTGTATCCGTGTGGTTACACAGTTGTATATTGCAAGCAGTACCAGCCTTATGCAAAAACACAATGAGAGAACTATAATGCTTATGGATTTGTACACTTTTTCACAACCTCAAACCCAAAGATACTTTTATATTTATAATAAGTCCTTAATTTTACGGTTAGTGAATACTGACAGTGAGCAAGGTACAGTATAAGCTGAAACAAGACCATGGCAAGCAAATAGCAGCAACAACGACAACAACAAAAACAACAACAACAACAATAATTATAATAATAATAATAATTTCTGTGACTGTTGAAGCTCACAAGGGGGCGGTCTTGCTCTATAACCTGGCTAGCCATCGGCATATTATAAGACTTATATTATTAAAAAACGAATTACTAATGAGCTGACATAGCCTGTTAAAGTGAAATGTTTATGAGAAGGTAATAAAGAGACATGTGGAGGTGAAGAAGAGACAGATAGAGAATAGAGAAACTTTTGAGTTCAGCTGAAGCATACACGTTGACATGTGCTGTGAACTCCACCCTGAGCAGAGCACTGATCGCTCCTGCTAATGATAGGAAGAGTTAATGATGTGTGATAAAGCAGGAAAAACATTAGATAGAGATATCATCCTTCAGGATGGAAATGTGAAACCGAAAATTATTTCTTGTCACTACTTTATTTTATTGATACTAAAAATGACTTTAACACACTGGCAGAGGCGGTTGAGAAGGGAGAGGCACTTTAAAAAAGGACCAATTGCAAAAAGAAGTTAAATAAAACAATAAAAAGGAATAAGCTTTAAATAGAAGTCAATTTAACTAAGCAAATAAAAAATAAAGCAACTAAACAGTTTGTTTTTCACTATACTGGTGGATATGAGTCTGTTTGTGGGATTTACTTGAAGAGTCCTGACCTACGTTCCTCTGTCTCTCACACTGGCCGTTTGAGGACACAAGAGTGGACACTCTGATAAACAGCAAGGGGAAAAAAAAGTTAATTTAAATGTGGGCTACATTTAAAAAAAAAAAAAAAAAAACATAGACCTTAAAATTAGAGATAAAAAGGATAATGTAAAAAATAAATAATCTTTAAAAAAGTTAATAAAATGTTAAGAGGTCTTTTGTGTTAATAAAATAAGCTAAAAATAAGTAAACTTCAAAAAACAGAATTCATTTTAAAAAGAATGCAACTTAAAAAAAAAGAAAAAAAAAGAAGTCAACTTTGAAAAAATAAAACAGTGGAAAACAGACAGTTTAACTTAACTTTTTACAAAGGATTTCTTTAAGAACTAAGGCTAGAAGATAGACCAGAATATATACACACATGGACAGATCTATAGCTGAGAACTTTGGAGTGAACAGATTATCACAATCGAGCCGAGGGTTTATCTGAGAAAGGAAATCTGAGCCAAAACATAGCTTAAAAGAAGCTGTAAGTACCGTGTTTCATGGTCATTCTACTCATACCTGTAAATACACGTACAAATGGATAAGTGTTAGTATTTAATTTTCACTACTGTGGTAAAAAAGTATGTACTTAGGTTAAAGTGGTATAGACAAGGGCAATGATGAGAATAACAACTGAAGCTCTTTTATGTGCCTTATTACACTGGTCTTTTGATGATTATTTACCTACAAACACACTACACAGTGTTTTAATTGTCAGAATTAACAACCTGGCTAAGCCTTTTTTTGATGCCCTGATGCCATTGTGACATGTCCAAGTTGCATATTCATAAATTCTAATATTGTAATTAACAAAAATCAATAGAGGAGATCATTTTAACTGACATTATGGCTTTTACCAACTTCTTCTGCCATGTGACTTTAACTGTCCCTGGATTGAACCTTTCCCATATTTAGAATGAAATATGAGAACTGAATCCAATGAATCAGAGTACCGAGGAAGATACACTAACAGCACACATCTGCAACAAGGTTGTTACGCAAACTCTGTAAAACACTAATTGCACACTATAGTTTTTTTTTTTTTTTTCTCTGAATCACCCTGGTAAGCCTAAAGTCAACTCGGGCAAGTTATTTTTTTTTTAAGAAACACAGATTAGTACAGTGTGTGAGTGTGTAACTGCGTAAGCAGGTTTTGTAACAGTGAGCAAAAAAAGTACCAAGCAAAAAAAAAAGATACAAAAAAATTGGGATAAATGTACGAATCTACAAATTTACAAAGTTACAATAAAATACAATTAAAATAGAAATATATTAATAAAAAAAAAAAAAAGGTTTTGTCTGAACATTGGTCAGACCTCGCTCTTTCAGTGACATCTTTCTGTTTCATACATTTCATACATTTCATACTGGCCCTGAAACCAGTCTCAGAAAAATGTCTGTCTGTATTTCTGTCTGTCTGTCTGTCTAGCCAGATTTTGTCACAGCATCACGCTAGACAGAATTCACTGAATCTTTTTTGGGTGCATATAGTGAATATATCCAATCAACGTGATAGTTTGCTGTAAATACACAGAGTATCCGGAAACACAGAAACACAAACGGACAGGACAGATCAATGTATGTTTATTCTTCCTGAATGAAGTCCGGTTTGTCTCATGTTTTTCCGAAATTGTAGCGATAATAAAAACCAGTACTGTGAAGCCGCCTAATCTGCAGCAGTCTGAGGTGAGAGCGCGAAAAATACCTGAACTGAGAGCCCGAGATGTTGCGTAAACGTGATGTAATGAACAGGATCGTATTTAGCCGACGACAAAAGAAGTACAGTTTAGCGCAAACGACGCGTAAGATACCTTACAACCTTAAAAACTTTTATTTATTTGTGGTAAAAAGTAACAAAAAGGCAGGCAGACGTGGGCTTCAACCTGAAATGAGTATCAGTAAATAATATCACTGATTACATTGAAGCTGATTAGATTACTTTTAGCTTGAACCTTTTAACTATTTCTACAAACCCTTCACTCGTCAACGACGCTTACTGAAGCTAGTGTAAAATATTTGTGCAATATACAGTATAAAGGGTATAAAAAGGTAAAGAGTAAAACATGGTTTGGACTTAAATGTGTGTGTGTGTGTGTGTGTGTGTGTGTGTGTGTGTGTGTGTGTGTGTGTTACAGTTTAAACTGTAATGTATATTTACACAAGGGTCACAAAAATGCCAGTAGAATTCAGATGATAAACCCAGCCCCCCAGGCTGTAGAGGCTGTAGTCTGCCCCCTAAGGGTTGGGCAGTTAATGGTTTAGTCATCAAAGGGTTAACCGCCCACTCCCGATGACGTCATCCGCCGAGACCGTCTCTCTCTGTTCTGTCTGACGCTCAGCTCAGTCCCAGATTCCAGACTTCAGGAGGCAAAAAAAAAAGCTACACAATGGGAAACTGTCAGGTTGGAACGAATTTGTCCTTTTTTTTTTTTTTACATTAAGGTTTACCTCTCAGGAGTGAGTTTACTGCTGTGTGTAGCGTTACTGAAACTGTAGAACTTTAAAGGATTAAAATCAGATTATCGTGATTTCAGCAGGAGGTTTAACACACTCTGCGTATTTCTAAAGAGGGTAAATAATGAAGCACACTCGGAGCTGGGGGTGAAGGCGCGTGGAGAAAGTGCGCAGCTGGACACTCCGGGAATATTTCTCCTAAACATTCATCTCTGTACTGTACGGCCAGGCTGCAGTTATCAGTCTGCGCATGCGTGGTACATATCCGCAGCGTCTGTAAATCAATTGCTGCATCTCCGAAATTATTCTAAAAACGTGACTTTTAGTCTTTTACATTAATGACACTGTAAAAAGGGGGGAAAAAAAGAGAGAGAGAGAGAGGTAGGGTAGGCGGTCTGTGCTCTGCGGAATTCCCGTTAGCTCAGAGCTGTGACTCAGGAGGAAGAGTGTGGAACGCCAAAAGGGACGAAAAACTCAGGGAGGACACAATAGTAGGCTGAAATATACAGTACGTTTTGAGAATTTCACCTATATTCATTTTCACAAAGTCTGCTGCTTCAGTTAAAAAAAAAATTTTTTTTTAAATATTTTTGTCAGATGTTTCTAAGGTATACTGAAGTATAATTACTAGCATTTCATACGGCTTTCATTGGCTATTGCATTACGTTTATGCGAAGAGCAGCGTTCCCCACACATAGAGTATACAAGTATATTGACACCACGGAAGTAAAACAAAACAGAACAAAAAAATCTGTCCATTTGCCATTGGCGATCAACTAACTAATAGTGGAAAGGGCCCTCCTGTGCTACCAAGATAAACAGGTCAAGGAGCGGTACCGTGAGAGCGATGTACTGAGAGGCAGGAAATGCAGCGGATGCCAGCTTCCATAAAAAGTGTAAGAATGGCATACTGACAGTCGCACATGCTCTGCAGAGAAACACAGATTCACACTGCGAACAGGCTCTTTAAAAAAAAAAAAAAAAAAAAAAACTGGAGGATTAACTGGAGGATAACGGATTATTAAAACTAAGCAGTGAGGATTTGTGCTATAACACAGCAATGGACTGGTTAAAAACAAACAAACAAAAAATCCCCTTATACAGAAGTCCTGAAACAACCCAAAAAGTTATCATTACATTTAAAACATGTAAATTGTATTGCGCCCGGACTATGGGATGACGTCGCAAAAATACAGAAAAATGTAAAAATGTGCGTATTATTATTATTATTATTATTATTATTATTATTAATTACTTAAAACAACCATTAAAATATGTGATACTATGAATCTGTGCTATTTCTTTGTCTATGTGACCCATTTCTTTTTTACATTTTTAATTAATTATATGTTTGTGTAGTTGGTTAAAATTAAATAAAATATTTTTTTTATTGCCTAGGTTGTGCTGAAAAAAAAGAATTTGTCACTCTGCACAATCCTGACTCATATAATACTAATTTTATGAAGCCCTATATGTGCCCACAAATGCAATTTGCCATGGCATGCTCTTAATTAACTTCTGAGCCACATCCTGACTGCTGGCAGCACATTTTTTCATAATGCAGTCCCGTGCCATGGCAACAGAAAAGCATCCAGAGACCATTCATGTGTGGCTGCTTCTCAGCCAAAGAGTGGGCTCACACACAATTTTGCCTAAGAACGCAGCCATAAATAAATAATGGTACAAAAACATTCTCTTAGAGCAACTTCTCCCAGAACAGTTTGGTGATGAACAATGCCTTTTCCAGCGTGATGGATAAGTGGCTTAGGGAACAAAACATTGACGTTTTGAATCCATGGCCAGGAAACCCCCCAGAATTTAATCCCATTGAGAATGTGTGGTCAATCCTCAAGAGGAAGGTGGACAAACAAAACTCCGATTATGCAAGTATGGGCTGCGCCATCAGTCAGGATGTGGCCCAGAAGTTGATTGACAGCGTTCCAGGATGAATTGCAGAGGTCTTACAAAAGAATACTGACTCTTTGCAAAAAATGAATGTAATTGTCAATAAAACAGTTCTGAAACTTATTAAATGCTTGTAATTATATGTCAGTATAGCATCATGTGACAAACCGATCTAAAAACACTGAGGCGTCAGACGTTGTGGAAATTGATGTTGCTTTAATTCTCAAAATTTTGAATGTTTAAAACACATTTTAAACCCTCTCTTGTGAACTCTATCACACCTTCAAACCTCTCTCGCATTCCCAAATCCCCTCTTACATTCTCCAACCCTCTCTCGCGTTCTAAACCCTTTCTCGCACTCTGAAACTCGTTCTTGTGTATTCAACTTGTACTTTTCCTTCCCTCAAACTCTCTCTTTTGCGTGCACTCAGTATCGCAAAGCTGCACTCACTCAGGTCGTACCAGTGTAAAAATTCTGCACTTCCACCCAACCATAGAATAGAAGAGGGACAATATCAGCCAATCAGAGACTGTAGAAAGGTACATTTTGACTACCTGTTTCTGACTGGCTCATTCACGTGTTTTTTTTTTTCTTCTGTTGTTGCATTTAGGGGCTAGTTATGCTACATCATTGTGTGTGTTAGTTTATATCATTTATTATTTGATTTTCATTAGCATCCGGTAAATGTCACAGTGTTTGTTAGGTATTATATTTAATAAATTACATTCTGCAGTTTAAGCCATTTATTAAAAAAAAAAACTACCTAATAAACACCATGAAATGTACATTATGCTGGTGAAAATAACATAATAACTATATAATAACTGTATAAATTAACACACGCAATGATGAAGCATAGCTACTTAGTCAATAAACGCAACAAAAGGAGCGGAGAACAATAGAAATAGAGCTTGACAGAGGGAAAAGTACAAGTTCTCATTAAATGTAGTCACTGCAGTGAGCTCAGAGCGAGGATCGTCATTCACGGACATATGGCCTTCTTTAAAACGTTTGCACCAGTCTGTTGTTTTACTGCAGCTAAGAGTTTCATCACCGTGCTGTCCTTTTACACACTTGTTTCCTCAGAAATTTTCTCACAGGTCCTGGTTTGACTTGAACACCACTTGTAAAATAGACTATTGAGTTAATTTTTTTTTTTTTGTTTAGATTAAACATTTCTTTGTTAAAAATGTTTTTTTTTTTTTTTACGGTTTATGACCTCTTTGGCATTCCACAGTCTGGGTAGCTTGAGCTCTGTGGTAAATGGATCAGCCTGAGAAAGAGTTGCCAGGAGAGAGAGAGAGAGAGAGAGAGGGAGAGGGGCCTCCACTAGAGATTTCTTTGTTTTTCTTATCCTGGTTCTGTGTCTAGCTAACTGGGAGGCTCATGAAGGGGTGTTTTCATGACATCCCCCCACACGCTCCTTTTTCACCTTTATTGATTCATTTTCAAATTGTTGATAGGGAGATAGATAGATAGACAGATAGATGGATAGATTATTGATCCCGAGGGAAATTCCAGATGTCCAGCCGCAGTAGAGACAGTTACACAGACTGGTTGTAGATGTGATTGTACACTGTATATCTTACATACAGTCAGTCTACACAGGGTAACGTGAGGGCTGACCAAAAGTTACTAATGCATTAAACAAACAAACAAACAAACAAACAAATACAATATATAGCAAATAAATGAAGCATATAAATCACAAGTTTATTTTTTAAGGGGAAATAATAAGTGAAATGAAGTTAAGTGCAGTGCGTGCAATTTTACATGTGGCAAAATGACAACAGTGCAAATAGTATTAATTGTGCAAAGGACAGCATGAAAGTGACAATGAAACTGTGCATAATGGCAAAATATGTAATAGGGTAATTACATGTAATATCAGGGTCATAATCATAACGTCCTCTGCTGCTTTTAGATGCTCTTGTGTATATAATTTTCATGACTGGGTTTAATGATAATAAAAGATAAAAGATAATAAAAAAAAAATCCAATTAATATCATGTGTCTTAACTTCACAGCCAACAGTATATCCTTATGAGGAGTTCGACGTCGTGGCCGACATCAAGGCCATCCGCAAAGCCTGCAAAGGTCTAGGTGGGCCGTCTCTTTATTATCGTCTGCATTTACTAAAAGATATACTGTGTATATGTCTTTACACAGTATATCTTTTAGAATAAAATTAATATAAATATATATTTATTTTATTAAATAAATATGTTTAATATATATATATATATATATATATATATATATATATATATATATATATATTAAATGTGATTCCATGTTTGAGATGCCACTTCACTTAGATTTTTTAACTCTTTAAAATGAAACCTTTTTTTTTAATGAATGGCAAGAAAATGTGAATTTAAGTCATCAAAAATGTAATAACATGCTTGTGTTGCTGGCAGTGTGAGTTTGTGTGTGACGTGGGTGTTTGGTGTGTGAGTGACTCAGTAGATGACTGGTGTAGCCTTTGTGAGTGTGTATAGAGCACAGAATTATAGGATAGCAAATACCCAAACATATTATTAACCAGTATTCATGCTAATGATACGAGGACATCAAGGACATTCTAATGAGTTACTAGAAATGATTTTGAACTTTTTCATTAATAATTAATTTTAGTCTTCAGCTTGTGTAACAGGATCGTACTTTCAGAGTGACCTCCTCAGTCATTAGCACAATATGACTGAAAAAAAAAAAAAAAAAAAAAGTTTTCCCATGAGCGTTAGGAAATTCGAATGATGGAACTTCCTGTTTAGTTTGTGGAACATTCCATGTGAGGCACAAACAGCACGCGATTAATGAAGTCACTAACAAACAGTTAACATTAACGTGGATTTACTGAGTATGCGCGATATGTTGGGAGAAGAAGTGCTAAAGAATGAACGCCGTTAGTAATTTGCATGAAAATGAAAGATATTTTATACAGTTACGTTTTTAACCAGGACTCAGGACTCTTTCCTGATTTTTTTTTTTTTTTTTTTTTCCACATTGTAAAACAATGCTATTTTATTTCTAGTGTTATTTATGGTGTTATTTTATAGTTTTGTATAATCTCCAGTGTTATTCCAGAGCAGGCATTACTACTGTAAATGTAACAGTTCTTTTCGGACCCTGCTGCTTTTCTGATGAATGAGAATAATTCATATACCAGGAGTCTTAGCGCCTTTTCCCTCAACGTGGGCGTGGCTATATGCCCAACTTAACAGAGGCAATCAAAGCGATAGTTTACCATGAACCGAACCTTCAAAGGGACATTTAAAACCAGTATTCCGCATATGTTCCGTAACCGCGGCGATAATAAAAAGCAGTAATGTGCAGCGCCCCTGTGAGGGCGTGTGATATACATAAACTGAGAGTCCCTTCACGTTCATTTACAGCTCAGCAGCTTGCAAATGAAGATTCACTAAAGATTTATTAAAGACTGTCGTTATAAGGATATAAGATACAGTATATAAGGACATTGAAGTTCAGACGGTCCACATGTTGAACGTAGTTGCTGTACATTTACAATAAATATCATTGAAATCCTATGGGAATTTTTAATATATCATTTTTTTTTTATTGATTTACAATAACTGCATGTATAGCGATCTGAATCTTAACACAATCACGAAATTCGGACCTCGGCTCGAAGAGACTTTTTTTTGGACCGGACCTTCTTTAGAATTTAAATGATAGAATGAGGCAAATAAATTACTAAACAAAAACATCGAATGATAAGGTGTGTCCAAACTTTTGACTCGTCCAGTATAACTCCCAGCACTTTTTATATCCATTATTCTAATGTGTTTTAATGGGAAGTGTGTATATTCTGGTTTAAAACTCCAGGACGCAGAGTCGCATGCTGCCTCGACGCCGTCATTGCGTTTAGAGTGCGTAGTCCTGCTCATGTGTAACTGATTACCGATTCTCTCAGTAAGCACATTGTCCGGGACGTTTATCAGATGAGCATGTTTTAGGGGACAACAGTGTCTTGTTTTTCCATCTGGTCACGTGATTGCTTCCTTCTTGTTGTTTCAGGCACCGATGAGAAAGCCATCATTGAAATCTTGGCTAATCGCTCAGCAGCTCAGCGCATGGAGATAAAGCAGGCTTACTTCGAGAAATACGATGATGCAAGTCTAGCGTGATTGACTGTACTGTATAAGGACTTAAGTGTGTTGATTAAGTGTTTCATCAGTGTTACAACATCAACTAATAATGTTAATAGTTGATGTTAGGTAGCAATGATATTATGATATTGTTTGTATAGTAACAGTGTCCAAAGTAATTCTATAGTTTTACAGGCCAGATTAAAACTCTACTATAACTGTGAAGGTTTTTCACTTCAGTGTATGAATCTAATAGGAAGAAGTTCATATATTATATGGAACTGTATTGCATTCACAAAAGAAAAAAAAAAATCTGAAAACTTACAGTATCTCATAATTATGACTTAATGACTAATAGTAGTAAGTACCTATATGAGGGAGGGGTCGCTCCGGGGTTATGGTGTTGGATTGCTGATCAGAAGGTCCCCAGTTCGAGCCCCGATGCTGCCAAGCTGCCCCTGTTGGCCCACTGAAACACATAGACGGACCATAGCCATAATAATGAGTTAGAAAGTCATAATTATGAGATAAGGCCTCTGATTATTTTTTTCATATCTGAAGGTTAGTAATAATAGTACATTTCTAATAAACAAAAAATAACTAAATAAATTTTAAAAAAGCAGATAAGTAATGTTTGACCTTCCTCGGTTTCTTCTAATGTGAACTTTTTAAATATATAAAGAGTATTTAAAAATTAAAATTGTAATTGATCTCTAATCTTAATATTACCTATTTAATATTTTATATATAAATAATATGAATTCTATGTATAAACTTGGTAAAATATTATAGATTACTGAATTATTTTTTATAATATTTATATTGTTCTGCAAAATGTTCGTTATAATAAATGCTCCATTGTTTTTAATGGAGCTGTAGTTTGTTAGCAAACTGCACCTACTGAATATATATCATGATACATATGGAGCACAGAGAATATTGCTTTGAGAATTATGATAAAAAGTGATTTTTTGATAAAAACACCATGAGAATTTGACATGAGCGGCATTAAGTATATCTGTATACGTTATATTATTAATCACTGAGGAACTATAATATTTTACCAAGTTTTTTTAAGGAGCGTAATGAGGTGCGTCTCTGTGTGTGTTGTGACGTGTTAAGGAGCTGGTGGACGTGCTGAAGAGCGAACTGTCTGGGAATTTCGAGAAAGCCATCCTCGCCATGCTGGACCCGCCGCACGTGTTCGCCGTGAAGGAGCTGCGCAAGGCGATGAAAGGAGCGGGCACTGACGAGGACGTCCTGGTGGAGATCCTCTGCAGCGCCTCCAATGCGGTACGTCCTGAGGAAACTTTATACGGCACACTGAGAGCGATAGGACTCCTGGGTGTCGCGTGTTACGTTGTACAGCAGCTGGGGTTCAACACAAGCAGACGAAGATTCCTGAGATCGAACGAAGATTTCGTGCCTTTTACAGAAATTTGCTTTCTTTGCTTAAATGTAGCTGCAGTGCAGGTTTGAATTCTTTTCTTAGAGAAATATTAATCATATTGGGTATTAAGACCTGGATTCAAAAAGCTTTGTTATGTTTAAAGTTCCACAAGCTAAAGTTTGACCGTCAGTGAGATCACAAAGGAATTTTCAACTACATACAGTATAGACGTTTGCATGTTGTAATATTCTGGTATAACACTTCAAATATTCCATTCCATATTTCTAATGTCCTCTGAATTTCTGTTTGCGTTGTGGTTTTTGATCACGTTTTCACCAGTGTTTCTCATTCCTCGCAGGAAATTGCTACGTACAAGGACACCTACTTCCACGGTAAGGACAGACGTTGTGATGTGTAATTTATTTTGGATTAAATCAGTTGCATTGCCAGTACAGGTCGGTTATTATTTATGGAAGTCATGTGATGAATCTGCTATTCTTCTTAAATCAGACTTGTTTTTCCAAGGCCTTGGTGCAGCTTTAACGACAACAGTACCAGTCAAAAGTTTGGACACAAGTTTGGATTTATTTTCTATATTCTAGAACAATACTGGATTTTTTCAAAACCATAAAATAACATATATGGATTTGGGTAATTAAATAACAACATAAACAGTCGTTATATTAAGACATGAAGGTCGGCTGTTCTGGATCAGCTCTTGTAAGAACAGTATTGTGTGTCGAGTGTGTGTGTGAACCCCATCGAGCTCCATGATGAAACTGTCTCTCATGAAGACCTTCCCAGGAAAGCGAGACCAAAACTTACTGCTGCAGAGGAGACATTCATTTAGAGTCACCGGCCTCAGGAATCACCAGTTAACCTCAACCAGCACCTGAGATTAGAGCCGTTATGAAGCTTTACAGAGCAGAAGGAGCAGATATATAAATCTCAATATCAACTGTTCAGAGGAGATTATTGTGTGTTTTATACAGTATAAACGCCTTCAGTATCGTTTTACAGTGTAGAATGAATTAAAATTTAGGAAAAAAACATGGAGTTCGAAGGCGTGTCCAAACTTTTGACTGGTATGCATAGATGGATGGATAATGCATTCTCACAAGACATTACATACAACACAACAAGCCATTATAAACCGCATTAACGTACAGCTATTCATATATCTGTACAAATACTGAACTCATTATTAACCTCGCAACCTTTTGTCTCCGAGAAGACAAACCTGGACGTCTGGCTTTATGTCTCTAAGCACTCGGTTTATTGAGTTTACAGTGGAGCAGGTGCAGCCTGTTTGTTTGTCCAACTCTGATCACCTTCTCTGCAGTGCTTGAGCGGGACCTGGAGGCGGACATCGAGGGAGACACCAGCGGGGACGTCAGGAGGCTGCTAACACTGCTGCTCGAGGTACACACGCCTCCTACTAAAGTCTTCCAGGAAACAGATAAGAAAGGAAATGAAAAAGTACAAATAAAGTCATAATATAGTGAATACAATATGTAATATCTAATGTTGCGAAAAAAAAAAAAAAACAATGTTGAAATATTTTATATTAAGGGAAAAAAAGTTGCAGGAGTATAAGAACAAGGTTAAATAAAGAAAAGCAAAAAAAAAAAAAAAACGTCTTGCTAAAACATTTTACTATTAAGAGATAGACAAAAAAAAAGTAGTCAGTGCCAGATGCACCAAACATTCTTAACCATCTCCATCTGCTCTTACGAAGGTAACTAGGTGAACTGAATGAAGAATTCCACTTGATCTTAAATTCGAGGTGCAGAGGTTTAGCATACAATTGGCATATTAGCATAGGGGACACCCCTAAACACTATATAAGGGCACAGGAGCATGTTGTACCATGTGCACAAGAATTCAAGAGATGCCAATTGAGAACGGTAGCAGTAAGAAGAAGAAGAAGAAGAAGAACTAGAGCAGTAGTGAAATCAAAGTACTAAACATGACTCCAGAGCATGAGCACTGGCATTACTGGTAAATCAAAAATGCAGGCAGGGCATCTGCCATTAGAAAGAGCGTCCGGCGTTAAACCCGTGCCAAATCACATGTGCGGATCTGATCATCTGCTGCCTCCCCAAGAAGAAGAACTTCACAATTACATTATTCAGAAATTCTTGTATTTTTGTTTTTGAACAGTGGCGATCATAATCTTCTGATATTATCATAAAGACTATGTGAGTTGGAGTGAAACTGAGCTCTCCTTGACTGGTGCTCTGCTGAACTCGCCACCCTTTTCCTCCAGACGTGCCAGATCTGATTACAGACCGGGGTTTAGTAGCACGCAGTAGACTGATGGCCCGTGTTTCACTTTCCTGTTAATGAATGCCTGGACTGGTGCACTTTCCTGCTGTGTGTGGTAGAGTGAAAAGGTCATACGCTGGTTTTTATACACACACGAGTGAACAAATCAGTAGGCCAGGCGCTCGGAATAATCCTATTTCTGGACTCTCAATAACCAGAGGATCCACGTATTAGCCTGGACAATTTCCAGGCAACTAAGACATTCCCGAAGTAAAAATAGTCCAGGGGGTGGAGTCAGAGCTGATTTGGCTCCTCCTACCTGGGAAGAGTCTAAACCTGAGTACGCAGGGTGTATGGTTGGACCTAATATGACTCAAGACGACCTTGGGAGAGTGCAAACCAAGGCATCAAGGGGGGTGGAGTCTGACCTGATCTGGCTCCTCCTACTTAGGCAGAGTATAAACTAAAGCATACAGGGGGTGGAGTCAGACCTGATCTGGCTCCTCCTACTTAGGCAGAGTATAAACTAAAGCATACAGGGGGTGGAGTCAGAGCTGATTTGGCTCCTCCCACCTGGGAAGAGTATAAACCTGAGTACGCAGGGTGTATGGTTGGACCTAATCTGGCTGAAGACGACCTAGGGAGAGTCCAAACTAAAACATCCAGGGGGTGGAGTCAGAGCTGATCTGGCTCCTCCTACTTAGGCAGAGTCCAAAGCAAAGCACCCAGGGGGTGGAGTCTGACCTGATCTTTCTCCTCCTACTTAGGTTCTGTGCTGAAATTTTCCCTCAATCACTAAGCTAGCTAATAAATATTTAACTCTATGTTTTCATTCCTGATTTTTATTTATAGGTCATCATAAATATAATACATTAAATATATATTACAAGGAGGCATGTTTTTATAGGAATATAATTAACCCTACTGGTGTGTGATGAAGCAGAGTCACACTAAACCAGCTTTAATTTCCTCTTATGCCACAGCAGTGCATAAACAATTAGCATTCACAATTTATAAAGAGCACACAAACAGTACATTTAAACAATTTGCATTTACACAGACAGTACATAGTCTGCTTCGTTACCTCTATCGAGTTCGGTGAAATACTTTTTCTGATGTAAACTTATTACTACTGCGATCGTTCATTTAGGGAAATCGAGATGAGACGTATGAAGTGGACGAGAATCTGGCTGAACAAGATGCCGTGTCACTGTTTGAGGTACAGTACGACCTGTTTTTCACTATTTTTTACTTTGTTTTTCATACAAATGTAATAATATTATAATATAATAGCAATATCAGGACTAGTTCCATCAGTAAACTGTAGAGCTGAGGGGGCTAATACTAATGTCTCAGTCTCTACAGTATTTATTTAAAAAATGATTCTGTCCTCCTTTTCAGTGGGAAATCATTTATTTTACCAAGCCACAAATAAAATAATTATGAAATCATAGTTTATGATAATTATAGAGTTACTATTTCATTTATCACTATATAAAGACTGTGTATCACATTATATAGAAATATTGGTGGCTTTTTCATGTTGCTCACACACTGATTGTATTCGATTTTACAATATTCTAGATATGATAAATATATTGATTGATATTAAGGTTCATACGTTGTTGTTTTTGAATCAGGCCTGTGATAGAGCGCTGATCATTTTTCTCACCGTTTCTGTAACTGAATCACTGAATGCAGTATAAAGTGCCACTAGTGGGCGCTGTTGTGTGATACGGTTCATATACTATTAGTAAAATATGCATTTTGTTTGTCGGTATCAAAGTAGAATCAGGCAATTCTGTGACTGTTTAATATTTCTTAAAACGACTTTATTTCTAAAAGATGAAGTGATTAAGTAATAAAAGTGATTTCTCAGGCAGGAGAGGGCCGCTTCGGCACAGACGAGTCGACGTTCAGCTACATCCTGGCCACCAGGAACTACCTGCAGCTCCAGGTCATGTTCAAAGCCTACGAAGCCGTGAGTTTCACGCAGCCCGAATCACGAAAGCGTCTGACTGCTGAGAGAACGAGAACCGTCACTCACTGATCATGTCTCATGCCCAAACTGTCTTAGATTTCCGGGACGGAGATTCTGGATGTCATCCAGAATGAAACGTCGGGAACGCTGAAGAAGTGTTACGTCGCGCTGGGTGAGGATTAAAAATGAATGACAGTCAGAACCGGGTGCGGAAGGAAAACTGTACTTACAAGTGACCTGAAGGTTTCACAGCTTAAAAACAGAGGGGGGGGGGGGGGGGGGGGTCGCCTACAATCTTCTTTAATCTCCTTTAAACCGTTAAAAAATCTATTTATACAATAGACAGGTTGCCTCAGCAGGTTCCAGACATAAACCTATAGTCATTTGCAGGTATCACACACTTACCCACACACTTAATATATTGAAAAAAAAATTTTTTTATGTGTTCCTGGCTTCCAACAAATGAATTCTGTAAGTAAGCATTTCTAATAAGACAAAAGAATCAGTCCGGGAGCACGATGATAGAAAATGTCTGTCCTGCAAATCTGTCCTGATGGTGAATAATCCTAATTTCAGAAACATCCTCAACAAAACAGAGTTCACAGTCCAATACAATGAAAAACAGCTCTGAGATAAAATAGCGTCCGGGATTCCCAACACTGGACATACAGTATTTGTGCGAGATTCATGGTGCGATTATGGTTTTCGGCCACATGGTGGCAGTGTGGGGAAAGGGGACAGAGATTTAGTCAAGTGGATTGGTACTTTATGCTTTACATTGTATATTAGTGTAAAAGAGATTCACTCTGTTGGACTTAAGAACAAATCAGATACAGATCCCGCCATTAAGAACGCACGTTTCTTGAACTTCCGCGGGAAACTGTGAAAATGCCGTTCATTGCCTGTAGGGCAATGTACATAATTACTGTATATGTGCGCGCATGTCATAGGTGTCTGTGCGCGCGCATTTCATATGTAGTTGTGTGAGCAGTTAGTAGTATACATAGATGTGTGACTGTTTCATATATGTGTATGCAAGTGTTTCACGTGTGTGTGCATGAGTGAAGTTCGAGTTAAGCCCTATACGGCGCCTCGCGGTTTAGGGCGTCTCTTTTCATCATTGTGAACATAATATGATGCAGATATATAAGCACATTCATCATAAAATATTATTATTGTAAAACAAAATAAAATTCATGTTTGCTTCAGCATCGGAAACAATATTGTTTTAGGATAACTAATTATACACAATTCTTCGTTGTACTTGGTCTGGCTTTTAGGTCAAGTCCCTCCATGCGCCATCTGGTGGATATCCAGTGAAGCACAACACATTTATTTAAATTCCCGAATGTTGCTTGAGGGATTTTGCGGCATGTCGTGACCCAAATCGCGGGATCTCGCGGGAAAAAGTGCACCTTCTTAATGGCGAGATCTGTATACTAACGTGCTCCCGGAACTCGTTTGACGACCTGTATGTATTTTTATGAAATTCCTGCTAATTGTATAAAAACGAAATAAATGAAGGAGTAAGGAAATTTAATGTCATCTTCTTGAATAATCACAGTTATTTTGGTCAGCTTCAAGATCGTGATTATTTAACATGATTATTCATTCATTTTGGAAACATCCAACATTTATAGAACTTTTCAAAACCTTTTAAACTCTGGACTTTCCAAAACTTTAAATATAATTAAACTAAATGAAATGAGAAAAATACAGAACCGCCACAGTCTGACTGTGAGTTTGTGAGCTTTTAACGAGGGGTGAACGTGATATAACAATGTGCACAATAATTGTTTCCAACCAACCGAAAGCAAAACTGTAATTATAATTGAAATCCATTTAATCACAGCTCTGTCGTTTTTCTTCTTTGTTCTCACTTTTAATATGTCCTTTAGTTTGCTTGAGTAAGTTGAGTAAACCAGAATAAAACCAGCACTGGGTTTTCACCACCACGGACCAGTCACACACGGATCATGCTGGAGTGTGGATTGAAGCTATGAACTGTATCATGTTCAGTATATAAATGTGTTTCTGCTCCTACAGTGAGATGTGCTAAGAATCCACAGCTGTACTTTGCTCGGCGCCTGAACGCAGCCATGAAGGGAGCAGGCACTGACGAGGACACCCTCATTCGCATCATCGTCAGCCGCTCCGAGGTAGGTCCTGGTCCCGATTCACTCCAGAGTATCTGTTAAAATTCGTACCTTTCAATCATCATTAGCATCTAGAAGGTGAAGATTAAGAAGCGTGTAATGATGTCTGTATATCGAAGTGCATCCATCATCATGTCCTGGCTCTTTGTGATGTCCAGATCGATCTGGAGACGATTAAGGACATGTACCTGGAGAAATACGACGTACCTCTGAAGGAAGCCATCAGCTCCGAGTGCAGCGGTGACTTCAAGCGCCTCCTGGTGGCCATCTGTCATTAAGGCAGGAAGAGGAAAGAACCCGACGCTCACGTTAATAAGGAGAAACTAACACACACAACTGACCGTATGGGACATAGTGCACACAACATGTCCAGTTCAACACTATCCGTAGTTCTGATTTAGAAATCGAATCTGGAGAGAGGCTGTGAAGAAAACAGTGATTTTGAAGGTGCATCATGAATGAATGAATAAAGCAGAGGTGAAACAAATGGTGCAAAGGTTAACTCGCACAACCATGTGGGAAATTAACAATATATTCACAGTAATGCTAACATGTGGTATATAATGCTATGTTCACAATGCCAGTATTTTATTTTATTTTTTCCTAATTGCCTGCCTGATATCTGATGGTAAAGAATGTGAAGCACCTCGGTCTCGCTCGCGATTTAGCGTGAACACGCCTCTTTACATAAAACTTGAACACGCTTCAGTGACTGTAAGAAAGAAATTTGCTATGCAGTTTTAAAAGTTGTGAAGTAAAGCAAACCAAAAGAGCATTTCATGTCATTTACAATCGTTAATAATCGTTATAACGTACGGTCGGTGAAGTCAGATATCTGTGACGTAGCTTTAGCTTTTCTCACTTATCATGGTCAGCCTTGTTTCTCTCATTGTGTACTAACACAAATATAATATATTTTAATGTATTAGAAGTCCGTTATATTTTACATCATGAGTAATATTTAGAGTTTATATCACAGCCTTTAGCTTGAAAGGTAAAACTGGTCTTAATGGCAGAATGCTAGAATGAGTAATGACACGCGCTCGCCTGCTGCAGTCCTTTAATAAAATACCCGTCACATTCTTGATAAAAAATGGCAGCTGGGTTTTTAACACACTAGATTTTAATCCATTCAACTGAATTTTCTTCTGCTTCTTGTGACTTAATGTGGCACGGCTTGCTAGCGTGTTGTAGCTGTTTTACCCAAGAATGTCATCAGTCGATGGGACCAGACACCTACCTTATGGAACGATATGAATGGAAGACCAAAAATTGCCTGATAAGATAAATACATTGTTTAAAATATCCCAATAAATCTTATTAGAAATGATCACACTTTTGTTCTGACATGGTTTGTTATAGTTTGCTAACCCACAATGGCCCAAAAATCTATTTAATATGTATGAGGATGGATATAGTTGATCAAGGTTGATTTCCTCCTTTAGAGCAATGATTGTTCTAGGTTGATATATACAGTGTATATTTTTTTTTGCACGTTTGTCACACTTTGATTTTTCAAATCAGCAAACTAATTAAAATATCAATCAAAGATAACACAAGTAAACACATCATGCAGTTTTTCAAAGGCGGTATTTTTTTTATTATTACGGTAAGAAAACGCAAAGGACACATAGCCCTATGTGTGTTCATTGCCGTGGACTTGTAATGGATAATTTCCAATCAACAGCCAATACAGGAGATCTCCCAGACTCCAGACAGTAGGACGAACTGGCCAGGCGTTTCCAGTGATTAACCACTCAAGAGGGCAGAAATTTGGAGCTCCTATGTGGGGAAAAAAAGAAACAGTAGCAATCGTCAGCCACATCACAGGAAAAAAGAAATTCTACACTTTTCTTGATCAGACCCTGATATCTGTTCTGAACTGACCTGCATGGCTCGGGTAAGGTTCGTTCATCAGAAACGTACTGCCGCCAAAGTAGTTCAACTTCACTTCCCATGTTTTTGAATCGATCAGAAGATTCACAGGGTTGAAGTCACGGTAAGCAACTCCACGTTCAAAGCAGTGACGGGCACCTCGAACCACCTGATACATGATCTCACGGACCCGTGGTCCAGACAACCGGCCAGATTGATGGACGAATGATTGGAGGTCGATGCATGACCTGGGTCGCACCAAGATAACATACATGGGTGTTTGTACCCAATCCAGCAGCTCCACCACATTCTCACAGCGGTAAGGACTGTTCACTTCTTCGAGTAATGCAACCTCCAGAGGCAAGATGCGCGTCCCACTGGTGACGAATTGGCATTGGTTTCTGGGTACATATTCAATAACAACCTGTAAACATGAACACAACAGGATTATTAAGTTCTCACGTCTATTATTTTACCAATTAGTATAATAATTTTACAGCAAATCATTTAAGCAGAGCTTGGTAAAAACTTTGGACAAATCTTCCATTGAATCTTTGTATTGTTCAGGATCCTGTGGTCTCATTTATTGAAGTGTCACTTAAATCTGATCTGTCCATAATGAACATTAATAAATTCCATGAGCTTAGTAAGTGTGACATAATGTTTTGCTTTCGAGTCCAAACTCCTGCAGATTCTCTCAATTTATTCAGCCATTTATGATTTATTTTATCTGTTTCTATATAAAAGAGTCCCTGTGACCAAAATGACATCTCTCTATCAAAGGTGGGAAGGAACGAGTTATATTTACAATGGAACCTTGGATTGAGAGCATAATTAGTTTCGGTAGTATCCTTATATATCAAAACACTTGTAGAATTTACCCCATAAGAAATAATGGAAACTAAGATGTTCCACAGCCTAAAAAAACACATTTCCAAAAATATTTAATACAAAATATAAAGTAAAAATAAAACAAATTAACTTGCACAAAAAGAAGTAAATCCAGAGAGATAAGTGTTCGTTACTGTGTAATGTGTGTGTGTTTATTTGTGCACGCATCATGCATCACAGGCTCACCCTGCTTCCAGCACCGATCCTGACCACCTTCTATAGAGGAACTATTGAGAGCATCTTGTGCGGATGCATCACTGTCTGGTTTGGGAATTGGACCACAATCAGACCGCAAGACCCTTCAGCGGATAGTGAGGACAGCTGAGAAGCTCATCGGGGTCTCTCTCCCCTCTGTTGAGGACATATACACCACACGCTGCATCCACAAAGCCACCAGCATTGTGGCTGACCGGACGCATCCATCACACTCACTCTTCACCCTCCTGCCAGAGACTGGACTGACTCATCAACTTAAGCGCAGACACGCTGATCTACACTACCAGACTTTTGTACACATCAACCTGTAAATTCTCTTTTGCACAATATTTACTACTGGATTACTTTCTGAACCAACTTTTTAAATTCTTGCTGCTACTTAAGGAACGTTTACTGTTTCTGCACTACCTCAACCCATCACCTCAACACCACAGAGTATTATGTTATGTCGTGTGTGTCGCACTGTTACTTTGTTGCTCGTTTGCACATTTGCATGTGTACTTTATGTTGTCTGTCTATATATATATATAAAAACGTAGATAGTTCCTCTCCAAGTTAGCTAGTTAGATTCTGTTAACTCATGTTGTAAATTTATGTTGTATGTAGCACCTTGGTCCTGGAGGAACGTTGTTTCGTTTCACTGTGGACTAACTGCATATGGTTGAACACACACACACTAATGGAAACACTGCTTTATCGAAAAATTTTGCAAGAAACATCTGACACTCAAGCGTGCGCATACACTAATGGAATCTGCTGTAAAGTAAAAATAAAACAAATTTACCTGCATTTTACCATTGAAAAGAATCGCGACAGAGCGGTTTTTCCATTGTGTGTGTGTGTGTGTGTGTGTGTGTGTGTGTGTGTGTGTGTGAAGGCCAGAGGAGGAGGGAGAAGACTACGACCCAGCAGGGGAGACGATTACCCACAATTCCGCAGCATGCGAGAGAGAGAAGAACCATTGGCTCAATCGTGATCACGTGACGCATGGCTCCAAAACAAGAAGTGCATGTGTGCCACATGATATTTGACTCGCTCGTTTAACAAGGCAAAATATATATATTTTTAATTTTGCCCGTCTTGCAGAACACTCGCAAACCAGGTTACTCGCAATCCGAGGTTCCACTGTACTCCGTTACATTTACTTTACTTTTTTACTTTTACTTGAGTAGATTTGTGAAGAAGAAACACTATTACTCCGCCTCATTCAGCTACACTCAACTCGTTACTTTACTAACCATTTATTCTAAACATTAGATATTCTTTATTTTTGCCAGAGAAATTCAGCCAGTGGATCTAAAACATGACTGTGTTTCACCTATCAGACGATGATAACATGACTGTTTATTTACAACCAGCCCGATTTTCCAAACAGTAACCCACAGCCTTAACCATATGAGCCATAACATCCGGATCTGGCATCCTCTTTCTACCTACAGACATATTGTAGTCATAAAGACATAATGTCTTTGAGATATATCCACAGGCATATAATTATTGCACATCATACTGGATAGTACTTTACATCAATGTGGCATATAGTTTGTTAGCATAGTTAGCATAATTTGACACTGTCCAAAAAATGTCACTGTTTCAGAAAAGTTAAATATTACACTTAATCAAGCAATGTCAGCCTATCACCAAGAAGAACGGACCACATCCAACAGGAGTAACTGTGGACGCAAGAGGAAGCTGTCTAAAAGGGATGCTAACCCGCATTGTATCCAAAAACCATAAAACCTCAGCTGCCCAACTCACTGTAGAATTAAATGTGCACCTCAACTCTCCGGTTTCCACCAAAACTGTTGGTCTGGAGCTCCACAGGGTCACATGTACTGTACATGGACGGGCTGCTATAGACGAACCTTTGGTGCCAATGCCAAATGTCAGTTTCAATGGTGCCAGCAGTGAAAATCTTGGGCTGTGGACAATGTGAAACATGTATTGTTTTCTGATGAGTCCACCTTCACTGTCTTTCCCACATACGAGAGAGTTACAGTGTGGAGGAGCCCCAGAGAAGTGTACCACCCAGACTGTTGCATGCCCAGAGTGAATCATGGGGGTGGATCAGTGATGGTTTGCGCTGCAATATCATGGCATTCCCGAGGCCCAATACTTGTGCTAGATGGACGCGTCACTGCCAAGGACTACCAACCCTTTCTGGAGGACCATGTGCACCCAATGGTTCAAACATCATATCCTGAAGGCGGTGCCGTGTATCAGGATGATAATGCGTCAATACACACAGCGAGACTGGTGACAGAGCGGTTTGATGAACATGAAAGTGAAGTTGAACATCTCCCATGGCCTCCACAGTCACCAGGTCTAAATATTATTGAGCCACTTTGGGGTGTTTTTTGGAGGAGCGAGTCCTCAAACGTTTTCCTCCACCAGCATCACGTACAGTAGTGACCTGGCCACTATTCTGCAAGACGAACGGCTCAAAATCCCTCTGGTCGCTGTGCAGGACTTGTATCCGTCATTCCCAAGACAAACTGACGCTGTCTTGGCCGCAAAAGGAGGCCCAACACCAGACTAATGAATTATTGTGGTCTAAATCCAGGCGTTTCAGTTTCATTGTGCAACCCCTGTATATAACCCAGGGCTAAACATAGAACTGGACATTCGATTGCACACTGTAATCACAGCTAAAGGCACGCAAATGAAAATAAATAAATAAATAAAACCTCTGATATTGGGGCAACTAGTGATAACTAACTGTACCTGTGTGGATTTATTACCTGTTTCTCATCAGCCCGACGCAATCCAGCATGGACACATCTTCCTCTGAGACTTTCTTCACTCAGCCGTTCTTTCACCAGGTACCAAGAGGCAAAAACATCTGACACACACACACACACAGATGTTGTTGCTAGTGGGTGTGGTTTGGTTATCCAGCATTTTTAATTTCCATGAGAAAGAACAGTAACAGTACCTAAAGGTTCTATGTCAATCATTAATGAAGGGAAATTTATCATTTTTAATGAATATATATGATATCGTATCATATCATAATATTTAAATGATATATTATAAATAAAGCCTTACCACAGGGTAAATCCCCGTCCGGAGAGTATGGTCCATTACGCACATCACAGGGGTCAACCCACATTAGGTAGTCTGGAATGTTTTCCTGCAGTGGTGATTAAAAAGTGAGCATTTTCCAGCTTCATTCATTTCTATGTCTCATTTAACCCTCTGAGGTCGCAGTGCAAGCTGACTGACAGTGCTAGGTGTCACATGGTGTGTTTTGACCAGAAAAGCATTACCTTTACACACACCGATCACAAAATACTCAACTGATCAACAGCTTTATTTTCAGCGCACATTCAGCTACAGTAATGTAATAGATCAGGTGGAAAGGCAGTTATTCATTTGCTCTAAAACACACAGATAGTTAGTCATGACTGTGTGTAGAAATTGTCAAAAATCCTCATTATCCATCAGGGATGAACTGATTTGGTTATTAATCAATGTACTGTGTGTGTAGATATATTAAACCCCTTTAGTGACTGTGATCAGATGAAGAAATAAGAAGATAAAAGCAGAGCAACGTCCTTAGTTCTTCACTCCACTAAGAGTTTAGGGCAGGACCGATCTCACATCCTCACTGAATATGAATGCGGTGTTACTTGTTTTCTGTTTATTATTCATACCTGAGATCAGGTTACAGCTCCGCCCATCTCCGGCTGACTTTTAGAACTAAAAAAAAAAAAATAATATAGAATAAAATAACATCATTCTACAGCCGATACAAGCAAACATTATACGGTATATATCTACCAGGAAAATCAATTTCACAAACTTACTGAGGAAGACAAAGAAGAAGGAGAAACACATTGTCCAGCAGACTTTGTTGTGTCATCTTCCAAAAGTAAGTGACAGCTGGAATCCAGTTAAGTGTTTACATCTGTAGGAAATCCTGGTGATGAGATATTTGAAACATGCGACTGAATCGTGGAAACTCTTTTTGAAACAGAGCTCTCACAGCTGACTTCTTAAAGGTGTGGCCAGACTAGATTTACATGAACATTTACATGCAGGTGTTTGGCAGATCCTTTTATCTCGAACAACATAGAATAAGTGAAAAAAGATGAAGAAATCTATAAAGATCAGGCGGAATCAAAAACTGACTAATTTAAACCAAAGTGTTTTCAAATTGGCAGCACGTTGGCTCAGTGGCTAGCACCGTCACCTGTAATCTCCAGGGTGTGGGTTCGATTCCCGCCCCTGTTTGTATGGAGTTTACTGCACATGTTCTCACAGTGCTTCGTGGGTTTCCTCTTGGTACTCTGGTTTCTTCTCACAGTCCAAAGACATGCAGATTAGGCCAAGTAGTGTTCCCAAACAGCCTGGATTGTGTGAATGAGTGCGTGTGCGAGTGCCCTGCAATGGATTGGCAGCCTGTCCAGGGTGTCGCCTGCCTCGTGCCCGGAAAATAATGGTGGCCACACAAAATATAGACATTTCACATTTTCACTTAGGGGTGGACTCACTTTTGTTGCCAGGGGTTCAGCTATTATTGGCTGCATGTTTAGTTATTTTGAGGGGACAATACATTTACACTGCTATACAAACTTTACACTGACGACTTTTCATTGTGACAAAGAGTCGTTTATGCAGCGTTGTCCTATGAGAAGATAGAACTAAATATTTGCAGAGATGTGAGGGGTGTACTCACTTTTGTGACATACTGTAGGTATGGGATCTAGTACACAAATTAATCAGTTTAATAAGAACATTAGTGAGATTAGCTCAGTCTCTTGAAAGGCAGCAACGCATTCTAATTAATGTTTAGCTCTGGGAACAGATGCAGTCTTGATGTAGTGAAACCTGAGCGACGACTGTGCAGCGGCAGACAATCGAGTTAACCCGTTTGGACTGGGCTCACTGATTGACTAGGCCTGTTCTGAGACTATGCACTATACGGCAAGAAATGAAAGCAGCACCTTCCCGAGTGAGTATTGATTAGCCTTGTAACTTAGAAAATAATCAGGAGCCTTATTGGACTTTTTATCATTTTTAATGGTTTATTTTTAAAAATATTGATACATATTTACCATCTTAATATACTAGTAGTCACAGAAGTATGTGTTAAACGATTCACAAAACTGCAATAGACGATTTAAAACCTTTTTATTGTAGAACATTAAACATACATGTACATCTCAGCACTTTAATACAGCAGCAGAATAAGGAAAACAGACTTGCAACATGGAGAAATACAGTAAATCAGCTTCAGTGTACAGGATCCTCTCTTCAAATAGAATGAAACTAGAAAATCCTGTTTTACACCACACACTCTTCGCTCCCTTCCTCCTCTTGAGTGAAATTTACATGTCATCAATATGTAAAAAAGAGGGAGGACTTCATTTCCTACACTTTCAGTTCTGTCACTACATGGACAAACTGGCATTTTTCCCCTTATAATTTAAACACTTCATAAAACATTTATACCTCCTACACTTGGGCCTGTCTGAAAGGTCAGACTCCACAGTTTTACATTATACTTTACACAAGCTTGTGCAATACAATAATCAGGATACTAAGTAACCAAGAGGCCACAAGTCAGGCTGAGCATGCTGGAGCTCGCCGGCGATTCTCACGTCCCCAAAGAGTTAAACACCTCCTTCACCAGAAGTATGTAGAGTGAGTGTATTTACCTGCATGGTGATCAGCAGCCTTTCCTGAAGTGTGAGAACAGGGTAACGCCTAAACATGCATTTAATAAAACCAGTTGTTAATTTTCACTATAAAGTGTACAGTACAATTAGTATTTAACACATCACACTTTCCCCAGAATCCATTCTAACATATAAAAACTAGAGCTAAGCAAATTCGGATTCATCAGGGTTAAATAACCTGATCCTTTATATGACTCACGAATCCTTCTCTTCATTCAGGCCATGTCCACACGTAGCCGGGTATTTTTAAAAACAGATTTTTCTCTGCCGTTTTCGCCTTTCGTCCACACGCAAACGCGGTTTCGGTAATTGAAAACGGAACTTTTGGAAAACTTCGGGCAAAGTGAAGATTTTCCAAAACTCTGTTTTCAGTGCTGTTGTGTGGACAGAGGAAACAGATTTTGGCTTGTTGTAACGTCACATTGTGCCGATGATGTAATTGTGTGCTAGTCTGCATGATTTGAGGTCAGCTTTGTTTATGAGGATATTTTGTGCATTAGCGGACATACATAC
Organism: Clarias magur; assembly: GCA_013621035.1. Lineage (NCBI taxonomy): Eukaryota > Metazoa > Chordata > Actinopteri > Siluriformes > Clariidae > Clarias > Clarias magur. The sequence continues at coordinate 174,777 of QNUK01000761.1, forward strand.
AGTAAACTAGTGACTGTGTTAACGTTGTGTACTGGACTTTTTACATGCGTGCACATACAGTTGCAGTTACTCACACATTACATTAACAAACAGAGATGCCTGAATGTACTACTAAGCTCACTGCTGCTAGATACTGTACAAAACTCTAAGACCCCACAGACAGCAACGCCGGTTTCAGACGAGACCCGGTCAGATTTCTACAAAACGCAACAGATAATGACGTTTTGTTTGGGCTTCTGATTGGCCCCCTGTTGATTAAGGAGGCTCCTAACAGCGCTTAACATTGTGTTTTGCGTTTTCATGTGGACAAATATTTTTAAAATATAGCTCGTGTGGACAGAATTATTTTTAAAAACGAAAAAGAAAAATCTCGGCTATGTGTGGACTCGGATCAGTTGAGTCCCAAGTTATCTTGCTGCTAACAACATACAAATACAAACTGATAATTATACAATTCAGTTGTTAGCTAGTAACTGTAGGAACAAGTGGCTGACAGTTGTTTAGAAAATTTCTGAAGTTGTTTCTCACAACTTCAGAAATGTGAGACTCGAAATAGCGGCTACTGATTCATCTAAACCAGGGGACTCACAGCGCGGAGTGTAACTGACGGATCCGGGAGACTCGGCGTCTTTTCATGAGTCCAGGGATTCGGTGGATTCTGAGGATTCGTTGAGCACCTCTAGTGGAGGAACCTGGTAAAAATAGGCAGTATGACAATGACAAACGAGTAAAATCTTGAAGATATGGCATTTCTGGTTTTAATGATACCAGTGTGCCCTCGAATTGGAGAAGAATTAAAATCTTCAATTACATTCTTCGCTTTGTCTCTGGTTTTAAGCATTCGTCTGCTCCCAGACCAGAGTTCTCCATCTAAATGGCAATTTTAAAGGCTTTAAGAAATATCTTAACATTATACTAGCTTATTTATCATTAAATTACTGTACCAACCCCTTATTTTGAATTTGGAGGAAAGTCTCCGCAAGTTTTGCCTCTTTGACTTGTCATACCCTCCTGGGTACGACTGTGAAGACAGATAATTGTACACCTTCTTCCACTTTTTCTCCATAGCTGGAAACATACAGACGCAATATTAAAAATATTAATAAAATAAAATACAAATAGTAGCAATCCCACTAATTTGTGTAATACATATTATGAATACAAATAAGAAACTGTAAATAACTTCGGAAACACTTTAAATATTAAACATCAGCCTCTGCAGCGAGAGCGTCAAAGCGGACGGAAGTCATTCATTTTCAATGTGAGCTGATGGCAAAGGGAGTTGAAATCAACTAAACTTTAGGGTAATGAGCTATGACGCGGTTGAGCGGCAACCAATTAAAAGGGAGGTCCTCCGCTTGAGCGGATTCCAAGGAAAGGAGTCCTGTAACTTTTGTTCCGGCTACATCAATTCCCAAGCGAAATGGAGGAAAGGTTGATTATAGCGGTAACGGGTGTTTATTAATTATTAATGTTATTTTAATTAAAGACAAAGTCTACTAAGTGATTCTAATGTTGTAATAAATATAATAATAAAAAATATATAATAAATTAGACTAGCAATTCATAATGAACAGAAGTCACCATACATATGGCTTATAATTTGTTTATTTCTACAATACAGTTCTTTCTATCAATTTCTTGTTTTCTTTTGGTTTCATCCCTGTGCTCAGTGCTATGCTTTAGCTCAGTGTACAGTCGTGGCCAAAGGTTTTGAGAATGACACAAATATTAGTTTTCTAGTTTGCTGCTAAACTGCTTTTAGATCTTTGTTTCAAGCACTTCATACGTTTCAAAGGCTTTTATCGACAATTCCATGACTTTTTTGTAAAGAGTCAGTATTTGCAGTCCTTCTTTTTCAGGACCTCTGCAATTCGACTGGGCTGCTCTCAATCAACTTCTGGGTCAAATCCTGACTGATAGCAACCCATTCTTTCATAATCACTTCTTGGAGTTTGTCAGAATTAGTGGGTTTTTGTTTGTCCACCCACCTCTTGAGGATTGACCACAAGTTCTCAATGGGATTAAGATCTGGGGAGTTTCCAGGCCATGGACCCAAAATTTCAACGTTTTGGTCCCCGAGCCACTTAGTTATCACTTTTGCTCCATCGTGCTGGAAAATGCATTGTTCTTCACCAAACTGTTGTTGGATTGTTGGACTTTCTTGGACGCCCTGAAGCCTTCTTAACAAGAATTGAACCTCTTTCCTTGAAGTTCTTGATTATCTTATAAATTGTTGATTTAGGTGCAATCTTAGTAGCCACAATATCCTTGCCTGTGAAGCCATTTTTATGCAATGCAGTGATGGCTGCACGCGTTTCTTTGCAGGTCACCATGGATAACAATGAAAGAACAATGATTCCAAGCATCACCCTCCTTTTAACATGTCAAGTCTGCCATTCTAACCCAATCAGCCTGACATAATGATCTCCAGCCTTGTGCTCGTCAACATTCTCACCTGAGTTAACCAGACGATCACTGAAATGATCTCAGCAGGTCCTTTAATGACAGCAATGAAATGCAGTGGAAAGTTTTTTTTTCGGGATTAAGTTAATTTTCATGGCAAAGAAGGACTGTGCAATTCATCTGATCGCTCTTCATAACATTCTGGAGTTTATGCAAATTGCTATTATAAAAACTTAAGCAGCAACTTTTCCAATTTCCAATATTTATGTAATTCTCAAAACTTTTGGCCACAACTGTATTACAATGACTATATGCATTAAAACTCAAGCTCAAATCCCGGCTTTACCTCCTGGATTTTTTATTTTTTTTTTAGATTTAACAATCTACAGTTTTTAAAAACAAACTACACCAGATAATCTATCCGTTTTTAGAAATAAAAATCAGATTCTGCTGATTGAATCTATAAATGTTTATTATATTTGTTACTGTCTAAACTTATGTAGCGCCCCCGGGCGCTGGTTGTTAAATGATATTTAACTGTGTAACCTGGATTCCTATGTTGGGTTCTCACCCGTTGCCTAACTGGCTTTACCCTGTGAACACTCTCAGCCCGAGTATTTATAAACAATAGACCGACACAACCTTGGGCGTATAAATAACCAAATAGATGGTTCATTTATTTACAAAGCACATTAAGTACTTCAAATAAGTTTATAGCACTTTTTAAGAATTACAGGAACATAAGTAACTTTTACGAGACCTTCTAGATTTTCCGAGGCTCACGGGCAGTCACGTCTCATCTAGCTCCTCGCTTCTAAAAACACACACACGTTCGCATCTCTCTTTTCCAGAAACTTCTCTCCCCCGCGCTCATTACCCGCCCCTCCTCAGTGATCCCGCTTAATGATGGCACTGATTGGCTATCAGGGATATTAACGCTGCATTTATGACCAATCGTATTTCAATCCTGTTTGCATTGAAACTAGGTTGTGCAACCTCATGGTCCTTCAGTACACTCCAAACAAACTAGGTTATATAACACGGCAACACAGCGCATGCGCTGAGTTAATTTAACACACAATGCTTTTCCACTATTAGAGACATTATCAAGATTCTACCCTGGGCTACACTTATTTCTATGTGCATATGTCAATCAAATAATATTTGGCATTAATGTTTTATTCTCTGTCATTTACATTTTATGGTCAGAAACAGAAAGACTCAAAATACTGTACGTGTCCTTGCTGATTTATCTAAACTGTGGGATTCAGCGGCTGTCTGACTCGTAGAACGAAATGAACTAAACTGATAAACGAGATTCAAAGAATCGAGTCACTAAAATGATTCAAACTTCCCATGACTACCTCTAATGTGCCAGCAGTAAAGTGCTGTAAGGCGCCCCACAGTAAAGTGAACATTGTAAAGTGTGCTGTAATGTGTACTGTAATGTGCCCCTTAAAAGCGAGTACTAAAAAATGTCTTGTTATTTCTATGTGCATATGTCAATCAAATAATATTTGGCATTCATGTTTTATTCTCTGTCATTTACATTTTATGGTCAGAAACAAAAAGGCCAAAGCTGTCAGGTTCCCAATTTAGAAAAAAAGACAAAAGAAGAAGAGGATAAACGAGCTAAAGGTAAGATAAAGGTATATAACGACGTTCGTATGATTACTGTATCATGTCAATGAAGTTCTAATGATGATTAGTGTTATAACTTTAGGGTTGTTAGTCGTCTTGCTAGCCTAGTCTTGCAGATGAGGAGCTGGCAGAGCAATGCAACACACTAGGCACCACACTGCACTGTGAAGGGCACTCTGATTTGGACAGCTTTTGCAGGAAATCAAGAACTTCCCTCCCCTGCCATCAAAAACCATGACCCTCCTTGAGCTCATCACTTTTATTCATGGAAAGGATGTATCGGAGATCTACCCCAACTTTTGGACTGTTCTCAGGATTGCACTTACTCTGCCAGTGACTGAGGCTCAAGCAGAGAGGAGCTTTTCAAAACTGAAGTTGATCAAGTCATATCTGAGATCAACCATGTCTCAAGAACAGCTCACTGGCCTGCCATCATCAGCATCGATCACTCAATAGGGGAGCACATCTTGTACCATGACATTATTGATGATTTTGCATCAAGGAAGGCCAGAAAGGTCAGATTTTAGTTTTTTTTTTTGTATGTTGTTTCATGTTCAGTGTTATAATTATATTTTTCTGGAGTGTGGTGTGCATTTTAGATTATTTATTTATTTACACAATATTTAATTATATGTTATCAGTATTTTATTCTTAATAAAAGTAATATGTAAAAGACAATATATTTATTTAAGTATTTAAGCGCGCGCTGCGATACTGAAGTGAGGAAAAGATAAACAACAGGATAAAAATCATCCAGTGTGATCGAGTCGGAACCCCTCTGACCCACAACAACATCTACCTTCATCATCGGAACCGGACAGCGTGGAGCCTGGTCCAGCAGAGAGCCTGCGCGTGAGCGGTGAGTTCATATTAAATACTATTAACTCCTGTTATTAACACTGTTAAAGAGAGTCTCATATTATCAGCACATCTCCATGTAATTGTCTGTGGATCTCGTGGTGACATTTAAATGCATATAATAAGATCTACAGGATGATCCTTTCACATTAGCTCACAGTAAAGTTAACTTGGAATGCACCTCATGTCTGCTCACTTTAAGGCGTCAGATCATTTCCCTGTTCAGAAGAGCAGAATGTGATGAACTCCAGTGTTGTGCTTATGTAGCTATTAGAGTTACAGTTACTTTACTCTTTACTCATATTTTATGTAGAACCTTCATGTATATTCTCCAACACATCTCAGAGACACTTATAAAAACTGAGATGCTGATGAGCCACATAAGCTCCACACACACTTTCAGGTTATCTGTGATTGCTGTGACAAAATGTAAATGTTGGGAAAATGTTATTTGTACAAGCTGTTATGGTTGCAACTTTCAGCTAGTTTTATTTTTTTTTTGCTTTTTTACTTTCTTGCAGACAGGCACTGGAGGAAACACAGACTGAGACCTCTGACAGTAGCACAAGACCAGCTAACAACAGAAGAGAAAGAGAAGAAAGAGAAGAAGAAAGAGACAAAACCTGACGTGTATGTGTAATGTTTATGTAATACTTGACACATAAAACAGACAGCCTGAGTTTGCTTTGCCCTTGATTTCTCTATAAAATAAACGATATATATCATGTGCTTGATTTGCACATGCTTAAGCCATAATTATTAATATAACTAAAAAAATATTAAAAAGGTAGAAAATAATCATGCAAATATGTGAAATAACATTATACACACGGACTGGAATGAAAATATAAACATAAAATGAATAATAAAAATAAAGATTAAATTAGATAGCAGGAGACAAAAATGACATACCGCTTCCATACAGTTTCGGCAGGGAAAAGGGAAGAGGAGGGGACAAAACAGGAAGTTGTGCTGGCTTTGGTTAACGTCACAGAATTTTAAAGGGAAAGGGACATCTCAGATAGGCACTCGTATCAGGTATTGAAATGAACAATTTTGTGTAAATTCAAACAATTTTGCATTAAACTTCAACAGGTTTCTATAACTGTGACACATGAGCAGGAGACTCATAATGTCTGCATGAAATGTCAGATTTAGATGGAGAAGCGCCGACTACAGATACAGAGGAAGGAACAGCAAGAGATTGAATAGGATGTTGATGCAGACGACGGACCAACTGTTGTCTTCATTTCATTAACACACACCATCTTGCTATGCAAGTACAAGTAAATATAAAATATGCTACATTTTAAATGTTTATATTTCCTACTTGACAGCTACTTTTGTTACAAAATGTACTTTTATTATATTTTTATTTAATAATGTTTAATAAAACATTTTGCACCCTATCCAGTACCCTGTCTCTATTCCAAATCCCCCACACTCATCTTGGATTTTACAGTATACATTTATTTTTACATTTACAAAAATGCGATATAAACACACGGCACACAAAACATGTTAAACACTAAACATTGATGCATGGTGAGGTTTTAAATTAAATACATTTCAGCACCTCAACTAAGTTTGAAAATCTACACATAGCAAGGTAAGGGGAAAAAAAGAGCACAAGCATCTCTCTTGTAGGACTGTTGTCTTCTTAATAGGAGTATTTACTAGCCATTCCTGGTCTCTCCTGGTCACAAGGACATGCTGCCATCACACACCACCCCTCTCTAAACCCAGATGATCCTGAGCAGAACAGGAAAATGCATGATTAGATATTTATAATTTATTATATGTATCTATGCTATTTGTTGAACTTTATTCTAGCAGGCATTATATTTATTTGTAGCATTTATTGCATTTATTCCTTGTTTACAATAACACTTTATTTTTATGATAAAAAAGTAAAAAAAAATTAATGTGCTATGACTAAAGAAGGTAATGTTTAATGATCACTTTATTTCTATTTGACTGTAAATCAGTAGAGAATGTGGACAGCACCTGATTACTCACCTTACAGATGTGTCAGTAGGCATGTTGTTTTTGTCATTAAAATAAAAACATCCACACGGAGAATTAACAGCTGTCTCACATTTCATGACCCGAGCGGCGTTTTTTTTCTTCTTTCTTAGTTTTTTTTTCCCGGCGAAAAACAAACCAACTACCTCTCTACCGCCAGCTACTGTTTCCGGTTGTGTAAATACGCGAGTGTGCCCGGGATCACAATCGCAGTGTGAACGCAGACCTGTGGGGGGATTGGGGAGGGGGAGAAATCGTGCTCGGGTACAGAACGGAACAGATCGTTACCAGTGTGAAAACGCCCTAAAATGATTCAAAATGATGACCCATCACTACCTCTAATGAGCCAGCAGTAAAGTGAACACTATAAAGTGTCCTGTAATGTGCCCCTTAAAAGCGAGTACTATAAGGGCATTTTCACACTGGGAACGATCTGTTCCGTTCTGTACCCTAACTCTGCACGGCATTGCTCAGTGCTGCTGTATGTGTGCGCGTCTAAATACTTACGGATACGGAGTTTTTATGTGTAGTGTCCGATTATCTCCGGATATTTTCGTCTGTCTAAATTTCTAGAAATTACTATACTTCGGCATTACTTCACAGAGATTCTTCAGCAGCCATGTTTGTTTGTGTACAATTCCAGTCGAACTGGAATTATGTCACTTCCTCTTTTGAGCACGAGCGTGTACTTATGTCCCGCCTTCCATGCTCGGGAAGGTGGGAATCGTTCCCAAAACCACCTCTGCAATTGGTCCAGGGATTCGTTCCTGAGCGCGGAACGATTCGGAACGATTACATTCTCACAGACAAAAATCAACTGGTCCCGGGGCCAAGTGTACTCGGAAACGGATCCGGGACCCCAGTGTAAAAACATCCTAAAATGTCTTGTAATGCGCCCCAGAGTAAAGCAAACATTATAAAGTGTCTTTTAATGTGCCCTGCAGTAAAGTGAACACTTGAACACTATACAGTGTCCTCTGCTCTGCAGTAAAGTGCTGTAAGGCGCCCCACAGTAAAGTGAACACTGTAAAGTCTCCTGTAAGGCGTCCCACGCTAAAGCGAAGACTGTAAAGTGTCCTGTAATGTTCCCCACACTAAAGAGAAGAAACTAAGTGGGCAGCATCTGTTGCCCAGGTAACCATCAGTCGCTTTCATAATGGCCTGCCAGTCAGCTTAAACCACATGAATGCTTATGTATAGATTAGAAAATCAATGCACTTTTGTGCGATCGTCATCAGATAAGTGTTGTGTCTTAGTTTAAAATGTAGTGAGTGACTACAGGTTTTTCATAAAAAATGTAGTGAGTAGAAGTAAAACATATCACATATGGAAACTACTTAAATAAAATAAAAGATACATGAAAATGGTATTTAAGTACTGTACAAAACATGTGTTTGTGCTTTTTGTTAGTTTTTGTTACTCGTCACCGGCCAGCCCATATGTAATGTCCAAATAATATACAGAAAGGGTAATTTTCAGAAAAAAAACAAACAGGGACCATAGTGGATGGACAGCAGTAATGTTACATTAGTGGAAACGAGCTTGAGAAAAGATTAAAGAACACATTTGTGTTATCTACTGTATTACTATTTTGTAATTATTGCTATTACTTGTCAGTTAAGAGATATGATGAGACGTCATCATGCCAAAACATGCGCATGACGGCGGCGGCGGAAGAGGCGGCTCGCTGTCCTCGGCGGAGCATGACGGCGGCGGAGGACGAGGCGGCTCGCTGTCCTCGGCGGCGGAAGAGGCGGCTCGCTGTCCTCGGCGGCGCATGACGGCGGCGGAGGACGAGGCGGCTCGCTGTCCTCGGCGGTGCATGACGGCGGAAGCTCGCTGTCACCCATCAGAGGAGCGGGCAGGTCTGGGCCTTTTCTGAGGTTTAGCTGCGTTAGCAGCACCTGGAGCGTGGCCACCTGCTCCTGCAGGTCACGAATGCGCCTTTCATTCCTCCTTGCGCACCGCCCAAAGCTGCTCCAGTCATGCTGGGAGGCTGCTCCCTGCTGCATGTTCCACTCACACTCCGTTCTTCCCAGACGCTCGGTGTGGGGCGCCTCTGCACCCTGGTCCCCGCCAAACATAGACCTCCTGGTCTTTGCCCTCCAGTGGGTGCGGGGACTCACGTCACCCCAAGCTGCTCCATTTTCGAACGGAGTGCGCCGTATCGCCAGCCGGCAGCCTTCCCAGTTTGGCTGCTCTCTCCACAGCTCCTCCTTAACCTGCGTCTTCCTGCCCGATCTTATTCTGTCTTCGCCGCCTTCATGAGCTGCAGAGGATCACGAGCTTCCTCTTCCTCTGCCACCGCCGCCCTGCTTCATAGAGGACGGCAAACATTTCCTGCCACCGCCGCCCTGCATCACTGAGGACGGCGAACATCTGCCTCCGCCGCCCAGCAGCATAGAGGACGGCGAGCCTCTTCTGTCTCCGCCGCCTTGGCGTCACCAAGGACGGCGAGCACCCACTGCCTTCGCCGCCCTACATCAGCCAGGACGGCGGGCTTCCTCCGTCTCCGCCGCCCCGCTTCAACAACCATCGGGCCCTCAGGACATAAGTGCCAGCCTCTGGGTGAGAGGGGCGGACATTGGACCCTGGGGGAGATGCCCTGGACCTCCTGTGGTGCCCCGGAGTTGCGCCCTTTGAGGAGGGGTTATGTCAGGGATAACCCCTAGACGGCGCCAAAGCGCCCTGTGGTTTGTGTTGTAGTTTTGTTTCATTTCACTTCATTTCCCATTAGGCACCTCGGTCAGGTGACATTGGGCGCTCACCTGAACCGAGTTGGTTATTAGTTTTATTATAAATAGTTTGGTTTCTTTGAGTTTTTCGTCTTGCATCTGTTGATTTACCTCGTTAATGTCGGTGTGTTCAGTTCGTGTTTCCCGTTACCGGTGTACGTGTTTTAGTTTCCTTTTCATTTAAAGTATATTTGTTTTGTTCGTTTCCCGGATCTTTTGTTATAATAAAAGCATCGTTTTCTTTTACCACCTGGATTCTCTGCATTTATGCCTCGCACCCCTACATATGACAAAAACAACTTGCATGAGGAAGCACAAAGGAGTTTTCATTTTCTGCAGTGTAAAAGTACTCGAACTAGTTACTTTTATCAGAAAGTAACGCAGTAACGTAACGGATTACTTTTTAATGTGAGTAATTCTGTAATGTAATTAGTTACTTTACAAAGTAACGTCCCCCAACACTGATCATTAGATTATACCCTGATGTCTTAAAAGAGGTGGTGATGCTTTGTCCTCATATGAATCAGACACGTCATTCAAACAGAACATCAAGAAAGAAAATTAAAGAGCACGTCCGTAAAAACTGAGGTTATTTCTGATTTAATTATTAAGTTGAAAACAGAGAGCAATGTGTTGTTTTAACATGTCACCACAAGGGATGCTGTACATTGGAAGAAAAAAAACAATAACCTAACAATAATAGACTATTTATGAGTAAACAAAAAATTGGACTGGAAATAGGAGTCATGAAAAACAGTTCTTATTAGCATTTCAGTTTGGATTTCTTTAACACGATTAAACATTAGGAAGTTGTCCTCTTACCCCCAAATGGGGTCTGCTGCATCTTTATCAGTGTCTGGGTATGTATATTCATAGATGTGAATTTACAAGCTAAATATTTGATTTGCAAAATGCACATCATATTGTTAATACTTCTTTTCAATTTACTATATGTTGTTCTTAGTCATTCAGCTACTCCTGTCGAGGGATCGCCACAGCGGACCATCTGATCCACACACAACGTTTTTACGCCAGATGCCCTTCCTGACGCAACCCACCCATTTTTTTTTTTATCCGGACTTGAGACCGGCACTACTAGCTTGGCCATTGGCTGATGTGAACCCGGGCCTTCCACATGGCAGATGAGAAACCTATCACTGAGCCACCAATGCCCATTTTTACTTTACTATATGTATACATGATTATGATGATGAAGTAAAGCTCTGCTGATTACACAGTGTTAATCACACTAATGTCTTAATGATCACAGTTTTGATTCTGATTGTTCAGAAGGTGTTGATTAATTTTAGCCGCTCTGACAGCAGTGCAGCGACACATGACCGGTTAAACAAAGCAAAACCTAACAATCACTGGCAAGATTAATGTTGCTTTTTATCCAACAATTTAAACCAACAGAAAACAGAAGACAACCTATAATATTAATACCAAAACAAACAACGAGCAACAAAATCTCCACACATTCACTCCGGTTACAATTACAGTAAGGTGATGTGTTTTCACACATTTCTTTTCTTGCACATGAGCTGCAGCATTTAGAATTAATAATTTAGCTCATTTAATACACTAAGTTTTATCGTTGCCGGAGTATCAGCTCATCTACAGGGAGTTGTAGAGGGGACATGCCACATAACGGGTTTAAACCCTGAGGTTTTCTGTAACGAGATGTTTAATATTTACAGTATGGAAGGAAACTCAGGACACTTGTTATTGTAGAAAAATATCAATTATTATTTAAATAAGTTAGTTGATGTATTCCACCACATATGAATGTATGTATTTATTTATTTCCTCAGATCACACCTGTGGAATGAGATGAACAGCCAGGATCATGCAACATGGCTGGAGAACATCTGTCTTCTAAATATTATCACATATTAAAGGATATTTATATACATATATATCATATATAATTTTATGTTATATTTTTATATTATATTAAATAATTTATACATTTATACATTATGTAGATCAGATTTTATTTTAAGGAACAGGAACATTTATATATACTTTTTAAAATCTATCTATCTATCGATCTATCGATCTATCATTGCAGGATTTTGATGGAGGACTTCTGTAAAAGTTATGGTGAGCTGGATATCTGCTCTATTGGACGCAACACACACACACACACTCATTCACATACTTGTGATTGCTTTTTTGCACAATATTTATTTTATATAATGTTATAATTGACAATGACTGTTTTTCATCATTGCTGCCACTTCAACAAGAAATGTTAACTGGTTTTAATCCGTTATGTCACTGACAATTTATTTGCACTACCTCAACTCATTATCACAGAGCATTGCATTATGTTGTGTTGATGCTCTCATTTGTACACTTGCATGTGTACTTTGTTGTTTTTTTGTTGTCTTTTGTATAATTCTTTTTTTTTTTTTGATTTTTCCCCAATTTTCTCCCTAATTTAGTCGTGTCCAATTCCTCCCCGTCACTAGGGCTACTACTTAAGGCTACTACTACCACTCAGCCGGGAGGGCCGAAGACTATCACGTGTTTCCTCCGAACCACGTGACGCCAGCCGACCGCTAGCTCGCGCACCGTTGGGGGCGACGTAACACACTCGGAGGACAGCGCTATCCGCTCCCTTCGCTGCGCGAGCTCACAGACGCCCCTGACTGGCTGTATAGCCGTGATTAATGTCGGAGCACTAAGTACCTCTCATCCCTCCCCTCTGCTTGGCCAATCAGCTCTCTCTAGACCTCCGGCTGCGAGAGGTTACAGCACCACCCGGGATTCGAACTAGCGATCTCCGGATGATAGGGCGAGCGCTTTACCCACTGCGCCACTCGGAGGCCCTGTCTTTTGTATAATTCTTAGATAGTTTTCCTGATTTATGGTGTTATTTCCTTGTTTTAGCTAGTCAGCTAATTATATGTCTCTTGTTAATTCACGTTTTATGTAGCACTTTGGTCCTGGAGGAACGTTGTTTTGTTTTAAACTGTATATGGTTGAAATGACAATAAAAGCCTACTTGAATTGACTTGACGCACCACAAGCAAGTTGAGAACACAAGTTATCCTAATCTACATGTCTTTGGACTGTGGGAGGAAACCAGAGTACCCCGAGAAAACCCATCAAGCACGGGCAGAGCATGCAAACTCCACGTATTTGTGCACACATGGGTTCATAATAAATCTTAAAGCAATAACACTCACTTTATATTACAGTGTTTTGTCACTGTCAAGACAACCAATGATTTATGTTTTTCATAATGAAATAATTGCAGAACAATTTCCAGGGTAGAAGAAAAAGGAAGAAGATATTTTCAGTCTAACATCTTATCAGTGGTGGTGATTTGTACAGTATGCAGTGCTTGGGTCATTTCCAAAAGTCACATCAATTTGCGTGGTTAACATTTAATTTCACTTTACTATATTATTATTATAATTATTATTGTTCTCCCCATTCAGTCGTAATTTATAAAACGTATTTGAAACAACACAAACTGTCCTCAATACACTGTGCACAAATCAGCGCTGGTAGTCGTTCACTATTTACATTTAAAATTAAAAGTTTTTTTTTTTCACATAGCACCCAAGAAAATGTTATGAAATTAATAAATTATGGAACTCTAAATAAATAAATAAATAAATAAATGTAAATGGTCGGTTGTATTAATTCAATTGTATTAATGGTTGCCATAACAACACTCACTGCATTTATTTATTTTTTAAGACTTCCATTACAGAGATAAAAAAAAAAAACTCGTAACATCATTCATTTTGGCCTTTACTGCGCTCCGTAGAACCTCAGGGGCACGAGCACAGCCACACGGTGACTAAGCTGTTTTTCTGAACGCGCGCTCGCTGTGCTGGTTCCGGGGTGAGGAAAATGAAAGGGGAACCGATTTTGACACGAGATGAAACCGGCGTGTTATGCGCTAAAATGCCCCCCTGCCACGGATTGCCCCCCGCCTACATAATCTCTAGCAAATATAAGATTAGAACATAAATGTATAGGTTTATTATTATAAAATATCATATTACTATTATAATGAACCCTAGGCACGTGACGGCGGTCGAGACCATTAATACAAATTCTCATGTGATGTTTATTTTGTGGCACATTTATTTCGCAGGGATTTGTCATCTAATGCAAAAATGGTTACACTAAATAAATATTCATGATGAAAAATGACTTTTTCATGATGATTGATTTTTATTATGATTTTTATTATGAAATAAGCAATATAAAAAAAATACAACGTTTATATGCAATATATAGGGGGGAGCAATCCTTGGCAGGGGGCTTTTTAGCGCATAACACCCCCTGGCCTAAAGGAGAAAGTGAAACTCGCGACTGCAGTTCTATGTCGAGGGGAAAATACGAATATTCTGGAATAATTTCACAGTGAGTATTTAAGCCTTAACATTTAATATAACCCTGTGGGAACATTAGAACAGAAAGGCTATTTATTATTTTTGCTATAAATCAAAGGCATTTATTTTTCACTCGTATGATTCTACATAAAATGCTCGAGCATCCTTGATCCTATTTCTCTTATTTATTGGCAAATTTATTTTCATATTGCCAAAGCTCATAAATAAGTCACAAGAAAATAACAGGAGATCAAAAAAAGATCAAATAAAACCAGAATAGTGTACAAAGAGCTATCATAAATGTAAGGTTTTATAATATCGTAAGACATTGTAATCTAATCAGTTCAGATTCCTGTGCCCTGAGAGCAGACCCCTCACTGTGCTTCCTTATGCCTTCTGTGGTAACACCTTCTACATCCTGTACCCAGACGAGTATACATCCAATGGCTCTTGTCTGCTAGAACCCTTTTGTTTAATCAGGAGAATGTAAATGTATTTCCTCTCTCCTGTCTGTCTCCGGCTCTCTCTATCACTGACATGTGAATGACTGGTTCTTTTGATGTTCAGGAGGTAGCACTGTTTAAATGTGCTCTCCTTGCTAAGAATAAACTAGAAATCTTTAGACATCATGCCTGCGTGTGTGTGTGTTTGTCTCTCCCGGTCGATCGGGCCCATATCGGTAAGTGTATCAAGGTGCAGTGGACACAACAAGTTAAACTCTTCTTCTCTTAGCTTAAAACTTAGCTCAGACACACTACTTCTTCATTTAAAACCTAACAATGAATAAAACCGGTATAAATGTGACACTCGTGTGTTACGTGGTGCGGTATGGAGAGCCGCACCACGCGATGTTTCTAATTATAAGAGCCCTTATGCTGGGCGTTAGAGTAGGTCAGTGAAATAGGAGTTAGTGAGAGTGCTTGTGGTACACACGGGAAGACCTTCCCGTTTGGAGATAGCGTGGGATTATTAATTAAAGAACTTAAAAGGAAACCAATGAAAACTGTAAACACAAAAATAAACAGAGCTCCGCCGTCTACGCGAGAACGGACGGGGCTCTGAAAAATAAAACAAAACTTGTCCTCTCGGGGTGTTCACCCTACCGAGGATTTTGGGAGAGAGAGAGAGTTTGTGCTTCGTGCACTAACAAACTGTAGTGAGCGTGCACGCTGTACTTTTACGTGCCGCTCTCTCTAGCTCTCTCTCTTACTCGCTCTCACCGGCGTCTTAAATAGACAGAGGCTGGGGCTTTGCATCTGTCCCTAAACAGCTGTCTGTCTGTCTGTCTTTAATTTTATTTTATTTTCTTTCTTTCTTTCTTTCTCTTTCTTTCTTTCTTTCTTTCTTTCTTTCTTTCTTTCTTTCTTTTCTTTTCTTTTCTTTGGCCCTGATACCTTCACCGGTACTACCTAAATGATCGCACAAAGTGCGCCGGTATCAGGACCCTTAAATAAACACGTCGTCAGGTGCGGCTCGTTCAGTCTGATTGCCTGACGGCGGCGTATAAATGGCCGTGCTTTTGCCTGTTCAGAACTCCGCGTGGTAACAGCTTGCAGATCTGCCCGTTCTGAACAGTTTAAGCACGGCTCTGTCCCTCGCGCAACCTGCGTCGTTACAGTACCCCCCCACTCTACGGACGGCTCCCGACGTGTAGCACGGGTTGGTATGGGCCTACGGCGGGGTTTAACATCCCAGTAGCCCTGAGGGGCAGTAGAAAGGGGTACTGGGGCATGAGGCGCTGGAACTGGGGGTTGGCCACCATTAAGGCAGCTTAGGGCGCACTGACATCCCCAGTTCGAGATGGAACGGGTCGGCCAGTCTATGCGAGGGTTGTGACGCACCCGGGTTACCAGAAATGAGATCTGCTCTGAATGACGTCCGAGCCGTAGTAGCACTGGGACCGTCCTGTGTGTCACACACCCTGACTTAATTGGCTGGCCGGCCAGGGAGACCAACGGGATGGCGGAAGGGAGCGGGCTAACTGGAATACCCAGTGCTGCAGCTAACCTCCCGTCAATAAAATTTCCCATGGCCCCCGTGTCTATGAACGCCTCTGTTCGGGCTCTCCGGATCCCGCGCCCTGAGAGCGTGGCTGGAAGGAAGAGCCCTGCATGACGGGGTCCTGACTTTTGGGTCACACCTGACTCACCCCTCCTGGGGTGACCCCGTCTGTGGTGGCTTTCGCCACAGGCATCGCTTGCCCTCTGGGAGCCCCGTGGGCTGCTACGCTGAGGGGCAAGCATGGCGATGCCTATCTGCATGGGCTCTCCCATGTTTTCCAGCTCTAGATCTTCAGGCTCAAAATCAGGGACAGGATCTGAAGCCTCAGACTCTGTCTCCATGGGCAGAGGTGAGACTTCGCGCCTATAGCCGGGGGAGCGACTGGCTAGGCGCGTGGAGCGGCTTTTTTGGGATGGAGGAGATTTTCCCCGCCTGGAGCTGCCGGAACGTCCGACCTGACGCTCACGGAGGCGGTTATCCACCCGGATCATCCTTTAGCCGCTCTGAGAGCCCGTGTGTATACGCAGCCATTAGGGCTGCGTCATTCCACCCCGAACTGGCAGCCCGGGTACGAAACTCGACCGTGTAGTCAGCTACTGATCGCCCCTCTTGATGAATAGAAAGGAGGGGCGACACTACACTGCTCGCCGCATGCGGATGATGGAAAGTAGCCCTAAGTGCGTCAACAAACGCACTTAGGGTGGCATGGTCAGAGAGGAGGTGCTGCCACACTGCAGTTGCCCACTTTAGCGCTCTGCCTGTGAGCAGAGACACCATAAATGCAACCTTCGCCCTTTCAGTTGGAAATTGCGAAGGTTGCAGCTCGAATATCAGTGAGCACTGCAGTATGAAGGCATTGCACGTCTCTGGCTCTCCCGCATACGGCGGTGGAGGTGGTAGTCGAGTTTCGGCCACCAGATGGGGTAGTTGAGCCACTGATCCGGGGGCACGAGTCGACTCCGGAATCGACTCGCGGCTAGATGGAAACCCGGAAGTGGCGCGTGCCTCGAGCTGCCCAAAAACTTGCTCGAGGCGCTTATTAATCCCACGCATCTCCGAAATTAATGTGGTTAAGGTTTCCTCGTGTTTATCAAGCACTCTCGCTTGACCCTCAACTATTTCCTGCACCCGCTCCAAGCCCGCGGGCTCTTCTGGTGGTGCGATCATTCTGTTACGTGGTGCGGTATGGAGAGCCGCACCACGCAATGTTTTTAATTATAAGAGCCCTTATGCTGGGCGTTAGAGTGGGTCAGTGAAATAGGAGTTAGTGAGAGTGCTTGTGATACACACGGGAAGACCTTCCCGTTTGGAGATAGCGGGGGATTATTAATTAAAGAACTTAAAAGGAAACCAATGAAAACTGTAAACACAAAAATAAACAGAGCTCCGCCGTCTACGCGAGAACGGACGGGGCTCTGAAAAATAAAACAAAACTTGTCCTCTCGGGGTGTTCACCCTACCGAGGATTTTGGGAGAGAGAGTTTGTGCTTCTTGCACTAACAAACTGTAGTGAGCGTGCACGCTGGACTGCTGCGTGCCGCTCTCTCTGGGTCTCTCTCTCACGTGCTCTCACCGGCGTCTTAAATAGACAGAGACTGGGGCTTTGCCTCTGTCCCTAAACAGCTGTCTGTCTGTCTGTCTTTAATTTAATTTAATTTTCTTTCTTTCTTTCTTTCTTTCTTTTCTTTTCTTTTCTTTGGCCCTGATACCTTCACCGGTGCTACCTAAACGATCGCACGAAGGTATCAGGACCCTTAAATAAACACGTCGTCAGGTGCGGCTCGTTCAGGCTGATTGCCTGACGGCGGCGTTGCCTAGCAACCGTGTGTATAAATGGCCGTGCTTTTGCCTGTTCAGAACTCCGCGTGGTAACAGCTTGCAGATCTGCCCGTTCTGAACAGTTTAAGCACGGCTCTGTCCCTCGCGCGACCCGCGTTGTTACATCGTGAACATTATTTGAAGAAAAGGAAAGCAAAGTAAATTATAATAATAATAACAACAGTGTTAAGTGTGTGTGTGTGTGTGTGTGTGTGTATGATATGAAGTGATGTGGTCACTCGCTGTGATATAAAGTGATGTGGTCACATGGTGGCAGGTATGTGTGTGTATTTGTGTGTGTGTGTGTGTGTGTGCTGCTGCTAGTGTGCAGCTCTCCCTGTGCTCCTCCAGTAGGTGTCGCAGTTTGTTGGGCTTGGGGAAGCAGGTAACTTTAGGGATGAACATGGCCAGTTCATTTACCAATAAAGCCAAAGAAACAAGGGGCCCCCGAATGGTACAGTGGTAAAGTGTTCGCCCTATCATCCAGAGATCGGTAGTTCAATTCTTGGTTGATGCTGTAGCCTCCCAGGGGCGAAAGCTGATTGGTCGAGCTCTCTCGGAAGAGAGGGATGGTAGGCACTCAATTGGCGTCACATGGTTTGGAGGAAACATTTGATAGTCTTCAGCATACCCTAACTGGTATTAGCTAATGGTACTGCCCTAATGATAGGTGGGAATTGGAAATGACTAAATTAGGAAGAATTTTTTTTTTTTTAAAGGCAAAGAAACAGAACTGTATACTGTGTGTACTGTATTTCACTCATATTTACTCACTTACTGTGTATTTCACTTAGATTATATAAAGAAGAACCGCATTCTTCTGTGTTTCATAGTGGTTTTTCCCTTTTTAGACAGAAAAAGGTGGGCTTTATATCTGCTTATTGTTATTCAAATACGATGGTACAATGACAAAAGAAAAGGTACAATGATATATCCATTACGTAACAGAAAGATACCAACTATATCACAATAAAGAAAGAAAATCAATATATACACATTATATGTACATATAAGTATATAAGTATTTGGCCAAACCTGCAATGACATTGTATCCAAATACATATACTTCAATATGTAGTCGTCCCCCAGTTGGCTTTGCATCTCTAACAGCTTCCACTCTTCATGGAAGGCCGTCCACAAGATGTTGGAGTGTTTCTGTGGGAATTCATGCCCATTCATTCATAAATGCTATAGAGCATTTATGAGGTCAGGCAATGATATTGGACGAGAAGGCCTGGCTCACAATCACTGTTCCAGGTCATCCGAAAGGTGCTCGATGGAGTTGAGATCAGTGGTCTGTGTTCGGGCCGGTCAAGTTCTTCCACAACAACTCAACAAACCATGTCTAAGTATTTAAGCAGAGTACAGCAATGAGACTCTTACCTTCAGTAAAATTTTTGAATGGTGCAAACGTCCAACATATCAGTAATGTGACATGAAGCAGGCAGTGTGATCATGGCTCCGGTGTCCTGAGAAAACTTACTACCTTGATGCATGTATGGTGTCCAAACACTAGTGAAACACTGGGATAAGTGCATTAGTGTAGCAGGGGATTATATAGAGAAGAAAAGTTTTTTACTCTCATGTTCTGTTATTCTATACAATCAAAGTCCCGCTTTGACTTGAACACTCCTCCTATTTACATACTCAAACAGCACTTTGTCCATTCTTAAGGTACTGGTTCAATTTCACTTCTGGTAGATGTTAAACAGCATTTCATTACTGCATTCATGTACTGTGCAATGTTCTGTCCATCCGTCCGTCCATCCATCCATCCATCACCTTTGCACAGTACTATATGTGTCCTGCAGTATATATTATCTGTCTGTGTGTGTGTGTGTGTGTGTGTGTGTGTGTTTGTGTTTTCACAGGGGTAATCTGTATGAATTGACATGAACTCCAAAATGAGAGTGTCTGGGAAACAGGAGACAACGAAAAATGAGAGGTGAGTGAAAGGTGTGACTTGGTGAAAAAAAAATGCCGATAAATGAATTCTTATAATGAACAACATTAAACATATCAGACTCTCTTCACAGCCTCGTCTATCTTTTTGTATATTAAATGTAATTATTTTCCCTGTTCTTGTTCCAGTTAATCCTGTACACTTTTAAATAATCAGTTTGTCCAATTGTCCACATCCCACCTTATGCATGAATGCTGTTCCAGTATTAAAGGTCTCATTGTTACATGAAAAGCAAGAAATCTTGTATGATGGAGAAGATGCATAACACATATTTTGTATTAGTCTGATTCAGGATAAGAGATCAGACTCACTTGAACCAAGCTGTGTGTCCATGAAGAGTGACAGCTCAATGAATCATCCACCACTGCTTAGAAAGAAAGACAGGTCTAGTGCTCCGAGGTGAGGATTATTTGGCAAAAGAACCATTGAGCAATTAAGTGTTAAAGTAGCTGCATACAGTATACCTATGAAAAGGCACCTTCAAAGCAGATTTTAGTGATTTTGTCATTCATATTTGCTGACGTAGTTCAAGATTTTAGCTATTAATGCCTCCATTAAAGAATTCTGCTTAAGCTACAGTACATATTGTGTCCTATTTTATGTCATATTTGTTTTATATATGGAGCTCAAACAAGATTATATTCTAGTCTAATGCAGGGTACGAGATTGGATCCACCTGACCCCAGCTGTGTGTCCATGAAGAGTGACACATCAATGAATCATCCACCATTGCTCAGAGAGGGAGATCTGAGGTAAGGATCAACGAGAGGAAACTTTTGTCATGATACGTAGATGAGGATGCAAGTTCAGGTTCTTTATTCAGCATCATGAAATACAAAACATGGAACAGGAGATTATAATAAGAACAGAAACTATGCAATATAGGGTGTCCAAGAGCTAACCCCTAAGAGAAATAAACATAATGACAATAACAAATGCAAGACGAGCATGAACTCATGAACCTCAAATGTAAGTACACTAATTAATGAGAAACATAACACATCAAATGTGACAATCAATGGTATGTGACAGGTTTTATTCACTGGGAAGCCAGAGAGGGAGTGCCACCTGGGGGGTAGGTGAGGTATAGTGCTGTCCTTAGGTTTGGCCCTGGTTGTGGGCGTGGCCTGGAGCCTTGCCTGTACTGCATTGCACTGGCTTACATACCACCTTTAGTCAATACATCCCTTCAGAAATAAATAAATAAGTTAAGAAAAAAAGAAAAAAAAGTTTGGTTTGGATGGCAGGAAGCCATCCATAGGAAATATGACACCATTGTAGAGAGCCAGAATGTCCAGGAATAAGCCCTGGGGAAACTGAATTGCACCAAACTACTTTTGATTGCCTGCTGGATTCACTTTAGGTCTTGTGTTTTGTCATAAGTTAGAGATGAGAACATAACAGAAACAAGACATTCTTATGAACATAAAACCCAACATTCCTTAAATACCCTAACCAATTAAAAAACACAAAATGGTTGACATGAACAAAGGCATGTGACAGTGCATTGACACTGACAATTTGGGGCAAATAAGGATTAAAAAAAGGCTTTAATGAATGCAAAGTCATTATTTTTGCCTTATTCTTATTTGTAATCCAGAGTGAGCTATAATACACACAGTTTCATGTTTTATAGCATGCTTATTGCTCAATGAATATTTGACTTAAACGGCACTTTGCTCTAGTCTGATGAAGAGTAAGAGACTCACTTGACCCAACTGTGAGAGGAGTGACCGGTCACTGCATTACATTTTTATAAAGTTATGTGTAAAAGTTAGTGTCCCTTTTTTTGATTCTATGTTTTTTGTATAAAAAAACATTTGATCATGGCAAGTCTTAGTATTATTCAAAAACAACTTTTTTTTTAACTATGCCATTATTTATTTTAGAAAAAATAAAACAAACAAAAAAGCATGTGTGTAAAACTAGGTACCCATCTGATTCAATAGCTTGTAGACCTAGCTTTAGCAACAAAAAAATTATGTAATCGTAATTATTTCCTGTATGCCTTTACCACTCTCTCAAATTGTTTTGGAGGAAGCTTGGCCAATTCTTTGTTTATTAAGCTTTTGGGGAATTCAATTATGCACAGCTCTTTTTAGGTCCCACCACAGTATTCCTAATGGATTTAGTTCTGAACTTTGACTGAGCATTTCAAAACCTCAATTCTTTTATTTTTCAGTCATTGTGATGTGGCTTTACTGGTGTTCTTCAGATCCTTGTCCTGTTGCGTTGTCAGAACTGGTGTAGACAGGTTGGACCGAAAAGCAGGACACAACAGAGGCAGAAGCCTATTTAAAAACTTTCAAAGGTTTTGATAGAAGTAATGGAGGAGATACAAGAATGCAGTAACTGTTGTTGAGCATTTGCTGACTGGTCACACAGAGCTCAATGTCAGGTTTTTAGAGAATTGACGAACAGTGAACTGGAGAGCAGCATGGTAATCCTGTAGGAAGAGCGTGAGTTATGGAAGATGAACAGGTTCAAGGAAACTCAACACTGATTTTCAATCAGGAATTTACTCACATTTTGGTCCTAGGGATCTGGGTAAATAAGCGAAGGCCACCTTTGACTCACATAGAGTTGAAGAAAGTTCTTTTAATGGAAAGCCAGAAGGCCAAAATGTAGTGAGAGCAACCAGGTTTGATAGTGCGAGCCAGTATCCTTTCCATTCTTGTCACTCGCAAAGCAAATCACAGCATCTCCAGCTCTGCTTCCTGTCTCTTTGTCAGTGGCAACGTCCCCAAACCATACAACATTTCTGATCCTGTAAACTTTCTCTCTCATTCTGGCTGATACTTTTCTGTCACAGGTCACTCTGGCTACTCTTCTCCACCCATTCCACCCAACCTACACTCTCTTCTTCATTCTCTACCACACTCCCCATTGCTTTGGACACATCTTTTCTATCCCAGAAACGGATTGACACACAATGGTCGACACACAGGAAGTGCCACAAACAAAATGTCTGCTGACCCAGAAGATCCTGTGGCTGCAAAAACAAGCCCAAATCACCACCATGCTTGACAGTGGATATGAGGTGTTTCTACTGAAATGCTGTTAGTTTTTTCCAAGCATAATGCTGGGCATTAAGGCCAAACAACTCCACTTTTTTCACATCTGTCCAAAGGACATTGTTCCAGAAGCCTTGTACTTTGTTCAGATGCATGACAGAAGAAGGCTTCCAAACAAACCGTACTTGTTCAGTTTTCTTGTGCTTTCATGGACTTTAACATTTAACATGCTCAATGAGGCCTGTAAGGTCTAAGATGTATTTTTTTTTGTATTTCTCTAAGTATTGGTATGCCCTTGGGGCAAATGTCCTGGGATGTCCACACCTGGGAAGACTGGCAGCTGTATTGAATGCTTTTCACTTGTGACTAATCTTTTTTTAAGAATGATGAACTCCAAATGGTTTGGAAATAATTTTATAACACTTTCCAGATTGATGTGCAGAAGCAATTGTTTCTCTAGATCATTGGTTATGTCTTTCTTTCTTGTCATTGTGTTAATACACGTGAATGCTTCAGACCTGCAAATTCCCCATACTCCTGCTTTTATGGAGGTTTGCACACCTGCAGATGATCAAATAATCATGGGCTGATGATTAAAAGCACCTGCAGCAACCTATCCTCTTAAATCCCGTGGAAACAGTAAGATGGTAGTTAGTGTTACCCACAAAGTTTTTCTTCTATTTGTTCGCCTGAGGTTGTCTTTTATTGTTTTTCCACAAAAAGAGGGGGCACTAACTTTTGAAAATGACTATAAAATAATCATGCAAGAATATTTTAGTGCATGGTATTGCAGTAATTATAGGGTCAGGGCTAGCTCAGTGGTTAAGTCATTGGACTATATTTCGGAAGGTCCCAGGTTCAAATCCCATGACCACCAAGTTGTCCCTGTTGGGCCCTTGAGCAAGGCCTCAACTACTCAAATGTACAGTATAATGAGATAAAAATGTAAGTCAATCTGGATAAGGATCTCTACCTAAATGTAAATATTTAAAATTGTTAATATGGCAAAGGTAGCATCTCTTTGTATATTTATTGGTGTATGTCTACAATAAATGTAAAATAAAGACCTATATTTGTTTTATTTCTTCACAGATACAAAAAGAAGACAGTGGAATCAGAAATAGTCACCAAAAATCAGTTGGAGTCTGTATTCAAGGTTTGTATAGAATTTATATTAGCACACCCGTTAAAAAAATGCAGTCTATCATGGCAGATATTTTTCCACCTTAAGTGTGATATATTGTACAAACACAAAGTTTAAAAAGTTAACTTTTTAGAGAAAATAAGATTAATATATTAAATATCTTACAATATCATGGTTGTGTATGTGTATACACCCTTAACTAATATATTTTTTTAAACAGCTTTTGCATATAATAGAGAACTCAGTGTTTATTTGGGTAAGAGTATAAAATGATCACCTGATATCTTCTTTTAGCGTGTTCATTCTATTCTTCCTGGCAAAAACTGTTTCCAGACCCATAGCAAAATGTTGTTGCTCAGAATAATGTTTTTTTGTCCCATGAGACAAATTGAGCTTTCTCATTACAGGCTTGACTTTGTCTTTTATTTCTCCTAAATGTGACTTAGGAGAAACAAAGAGACATAACAGAGATTATACTAACAGAGATACAACCCGAGACTTATCTAAAACATTTGAGAAATCTGAGATGTAATGAGAAACAGAACTGCATTTGAAGGAGAAGCAAATGAGTCATATATAAGACCATGATGAGATTATAGCCAGATGTAAATGAGAAGCATGAGACACAAGTGAGAAATATTGCAGTTTTATTGAACATATAAAAAAATCCTCAATTAACAGCATACAGTGATGAGCCACAATTAGCACCACCTGAGGCTCGTCCAGCGTCCATACTGACCTCTGTCCAGAACAACATTAAAACCAGCAGGTTAACAATATAAAAAATATTACAGTTTACCATTACCACTAATTTGTAAACCGAGCCCATACGTAAAAATAAATACAGAAATGGGATAAACTTTAATGTGCAAAATACAATATGCAATTATATTGTGTAATAAATGTACAATTCACACAATACTGAGCAGAATGTGCTTCCGCATTCCGTAAATTTGCTATGGCCAGTTATCCCAAAATCCTCGTTGTTTAAAATGTACAGTAAATGGAAGTAATGACAAAATTAACAAAGTGATATTTTAAGGAAAACCGTCATGATTAAACCCGATTGAAAGATATACAGTATTACATGTTAAAGTCCGATGTACAATATAAATGGTTTAATCTAAAATGTCCATGGTTTGATCATTCCTGTTAATTTCATAATATAGCCTGTTAATAAATTTGCCATTTAATCTTTATTCCTAAAATATGTGTGGTATAGCTGCTCACTTTTTCAGAAAAGCTTGGAATGAGACATTGAAAATAAGGGCACGGTTTTGCACTCACTCGACGCCCCCAGCGCGCATACACCACACACCTTACCCTGCATGGCTAAGGTTCTGTATACTCTATTAGGACAGAGAAAATTACAATATCTGCATTGAGTTTAATTAAACACAAAAACACCCTCTTTTGATAATACTATATCACTGTCATAAGCAGGTGCAATTACATGCAGCTTTTCTGTGTGCTTGATATCTTCACACAGCTGTAAAAGTGTGTCAATTACAATGGGGTTACACTAATGTTATTTTTCTTCACTTGGAGAGAACAAAGTTGAGCCAGCTTTGCCAATCCCTTTTTTTCTCTTTGCAAGTGTTTTTGTAAATGAAATGATATTGTAGCAACACAGAAACAATCTTTACATAAACAGTTCTCATCTCCACATCTGTTGGAGACCTGCAATACACTTTAACCCTAGCCAGAGGGTTTGGTTGTCTGAAAATCCCGCCCTTTATCGATACTCCTAGATACAAGGTAATCCATAAAATCTACCTTGTCACCTATTGCCTCCAACTCCCTTGCTCTATGAAGATAACCCTAACTTTCATGCTTTCCTTCTCCCAAAGCTCCTCATCCTCTGCAGATCATTATTGTTCGATAGGTCTTCATGGTTTGCTGCTTGCTGGATTTTTGTAGGGTTGAGGGTGGGATTCAGTACCTGGTGGATTGGGAGATTACAGGTCTAAAGAGCACTCATGAGTTCCAGCTAAAAGCATTTTGGATAAGGATCTCATTAAAGACTTCTTGTCAAACATCACTGCCCTCTTAAAGTCGGGGTCCTGTCATGGATTTAAATTCTTTTGAGCACTAGACGTCACCAGAGACTCTTAATTGTAGTTTGTGTCTTCATTATCCATGTTCATTATGTTTTTTTTTTTGTTTTTTTTTTAACATTGTTCGTTTCCTGCTGGGTTTTTTTTTTTTGCTTACACCTGTTCCTTATGTCCTTGTTTATCATGTTTATTTAAACCTCAAGTCTGTTGAATTTTCGATGGATTAATTTGAAAACTGACCTTTTTGCATATTGTTGATCAATTATTGATTTAGGTTTTATATTTTTCATCTGAGCAAATAAAACATTGATAATCTCATACTTGCATTTTATGTCAGGTCCCCTTAATCCAGAGGTAAATCTCCTGCATTTCACCTCCAAAGACCCACGTAAACCTGACAAAAAGTGTTAAATGATTTTGGATCTGACTGTATGACTTACAATATGTGAATATTCTCTTTGAGGCTTGTCAAAAACAATGCTATGCAATACACAATTCTGTTTGTCTAGGACATTATTCATAACCAATATAAAACTGCATTATGTGGACATACAGTATGAATTTTCAATACATGCAACGTATATAAATGAATTACCTTGGGACCACTTGTTTAAAAATATGTAAGCTGACTATATATGTAAAATACACAGTCAATCAGCCATAACGTTGAAAGCACTAACGGGTGAAGTGAATAACATTGAGTATCTGTTTATGTTGATGCTTGTCAGGGGGTGGGATTTTCACTGTTAAAAGCTCCTATAATGTCTGCATAAGAACTGGGCCGTGGAGCAATGGAAGGAGATATGGCCTGGCCTAATGGACTACATTTCTTTAATGTCGAGTGGATGGCTGGGTGCATGTTCCTCACTTCCCTGGGCAATAAATGTCTCCAACAAGGCATGCTAGAGAAGGCAGTGAGATGCTCTGGGCAATATTCTGCCGAAAACCCCTGGCTCCAGACATTCATGCCGATGAAACTCTGACACCTAACACCAACCAAAAATTGTCGCAGATGAAATATTCCCTGATTTCAGCAGCCTCTTTCAGCATGATAATGTACTGTAGCCTGTAACACTGCGAAATGATTTAGGAATTTTTTGAGCTGCATGACAAAGAGCTCAAGGCGTTGATCATAGGTCTTCAGATGTCTTGATGGTTCAGAGTGGTTTTGGTGACACAAAAGGGACCTAACACGATATTAGACAGGCGATTTTACTGTTATGGCTGACTGATATAAGGGAAATGTTTTCATATAAATATGTTTTTGTATGGGAAAGGTTGTGTTATTTACTATTTAGGTAATATATAATTGCCTTATGGTTAATAATGCAGTATGTATAATCAGAGAGAACAGCGCTATTGTTTATGAGGGCATCAGTGTCACTCTGTTTCTCTTTATGTTCTAGAATTGTCTCTCACTGAGAAATTAAATTTCATGTAATAAATTTTTTCTAATCAGGAGCTGGAAAACAAAGTCATCACACTGTTAAAGTATGAGCTGAGGAGATTTATGAAGCTTGTGAGTGCAGATTACCCAGCATGCTCTGAGGAGGTGGATGAGGAGGATCAGAGCAGTGTCAGAGAGGGAGTGCTGAAGATCACACTGCAAGTTCTGAAGGACATGAACCAGACAGTTCTCGCTAACACACTGCAGAACAGTAAGGACATATAAAATCACAAGGGATGAAACCAGGTCCATGACTTGTTCCTGATGCACTATATTATCAGTAGAATATAACTCACTACTGATAATATAACAACTCATGACTCACTCAGGATTGCACTATTCATAACTGTTGAACATATTGTATATAATAACCTCCCTCAATCCACTCTCCATAACAATTTCACACATGTATATAACCTTCTCTAACCACGATATCATAAACATGGTATACAATATCTTCCTTCGTTGCATCTATCTATAATCATTGCAAGTTATTTTATTATGGTATATCTCTTCCTTCATTCACTGCACTCATTGTATATAACTCCTTCACTGTGTACTGTTCACATATGCAAATTATTTTGCACTGTGACAAATGCACGTCTGGTTAAATGCTAACTGTATTTTGTTGCCTTAGATTTCGTACCATACATGTGCAGTGACAATAAAATATTAGTATATGATATTATATATAATATATATCAATCCTTTTGTTTTTGTTATACATATTTAAATAAATATAGTATAGAAAATACATATAGCAATATATTAAATATCAAATCATGAAAGCTAAAAATGTGTTCTATTGTCTCATTGTCATCTTTTGATCTGAAACTTAAATGCCTAAGGTTTTAATGATTTAATGACAGTGTAGCAAAAACAAAATGGGCCGTGCTATTTTAATGCTTTCAGAGGAGACTAAATATAGAGTGATCTGTCTGAAAATACCAGTCGCTCAGATTTTACATTTTATTCTTTTTTTATTTTATTTTATTTTTATTTTTTTTATTTATCAGAACTCGTCTCTGTTTACCAGCAAAAACTCAAATCCAAACTGAGTGAGAAATGTAAAAGAATTAATGAAGGAATCTCACAGCATGGAAGCTCAGCACTTCTGAATGAGATCTACACAGAGCTCTACATCACAAAGGGTTGGAGTGGAGACATCAATAACGAACATGAGGTGAGACAGATTGAGACAGTGTCCAGGAGAACAGCAACACAGGAGACACCCATCAAATGTAATGATCTCTTTAAAGACAAGTCCATCGGAAGTGTGCTGACTAAAGGAGTTGCTGGAATTGGAAAAACTGTCTCTGTGCAGAAGTTCATTCTGGACTGGACTGAAGGAAAAGCAAATCAGGACGTCACCTTCATGTTTCCACTTCCCTTTAGAGAGCTGAATCTGATGAAGCAGGAACATCTCAGTCTGATGGACCTTCTTCATCAGTTTTTCCCAGAAATAAAAGAATTACACTTAATAGACTGTGAAATTCACAAAATTCTGTTCATCTTTGATGGTCTGGATGAGTGTCGACTCCCTCTAAATTTCCAGAACAATGAGAGATTGTGTGATGAGACAGAGTCAGCCTCAGTGGATGTGCTGCTGACAAACCTCATCAAGGGGAACCTACTTCCATCTGCTCTCCTTTGGATCACCTCTCGACCAGGAGCAGCCAATCAGATCCCTCCTAAGTGTGTAGACCAGGTAACAGAGGTACGAGGGTTCAGTGATCCTCAGAAAGAGGAGTACTTCAGGAAGAGGATCAGTGATCGGAGCCTGGCCAATAAAATCATCTCACACATGAAGTCCTCAAGAAGCCTCTTCATCATGTGCCACATCCCAGTCTTCTGCTGGATCTCAGCCACTGTTCTAGAAAGAATGTTGGGAGAAACAGAGAGTGGAGAGATCCCCAAGACTCTGACTCAAATGTTCACACACCTCCTGATATTTCAGATCAAACACAAGGACCAAAAGTACCATGAGAAATCTGACCCTGATCCTCAGCAGACCAGAGAGAGTATCCTGGCACTGGGAAAACTGGCTTTCCAACAGCTGGAGAAAGGAAACCTGATCTTCTATGAGGAAGATCTTAGAGTGTGTGGTATTGATGTCAGAGAAGTGTCCGTGTACTCAGGAGTGTGTACCCAAATCTTCAGAGAGGAGTTTAGGCTTCACCTGGGGAAGGTGTTCAGCTTTGTACATCTGAGTGTTCAGGAGTTTCTGGCTGCTTTATACACATTTCTGTCGTTCATCAACAAACATTTTGCAAAACAATAAACCACCGATCTGTCTGATCTTTTCACCAAGACAAAACTGTCTGATTTCCTGAAGAGTGCAGTGGACAAGGCCTTACAGAGTGAGAATGGACACCTGGACCTTTTCCTCCGCTTTCTTCTGGGTCTCTCACTGGAGTCCAATCAGACTCTCTTAGGACACCTACTGCCCCAGACTGGAAGCAGCTCGCAAAGCAAACATGAAACCGTCGAGTACATCAAGGAGAAGATCAGGGAGAATCCATCTCCAGATAAATCCATCAATCTGTTCCACTGTCTGAATGAACTGAATGATTATTCTCTAGTGCAGGAAGTACAGGGTTACCTGAACAGAGATTACAGGTGTCTCAGTGGAGTCAGACTCTCTCCTGCGCAGTGGTCAGCTCTGGTGTTTGTGTTGCTGAACTCAGAGGATAATTTGGATGTATTTGATTTGAGGAAATATAACAGATCAGAGGAATGTCTTCTGAGGCTGCTGCCAGTCGTCAAAGCATCCAGAAAAGCTGAGTGAGTAATTTTAATATTATTTTATAAATGGAAAATTAAGGAAGCTTATCTAAGAGATCGTTATATTTTTTTTCTCTTTGATTAAGTGCTTTTATGCTTACCTTTTTTATATTTAAAAACCAAATTCATGAAGCTGAAACGTTCTTAAAAGTCATTTCAGTAAGATAAATGGTCATTATATATATATATATATATATATATATATATAAATTCTGTTATGGCGGGATATAAAGGAAACCACTGGACATGGTCCATTCCTCTCACAGAGAATACATCTATATCTAGGCATTTGGCAGACGCCCTTATCCAGAGCGACTTACATTTTTATCTCATTATACATCTGAGCAGTTGGGGTTAAGGGCCTTGCTCAAGGGCCCAACAGGGACAACTTCGTGGTAGTGGGACTTGAACCTGGGACCTTCCGAACCGTAGTCCAATGCCTTAACCACTGAGCTACCCCTGACCCTATGAATATGTGGTGGTGCTTGTGTGACTGGAAGAGGAGATTTACATTTACGGGATTGGGTAGACGCCCTTATCCAGAACGGCTTACATAAGTGTTTTGAAGTTTCTACCGATAGATAACTTTATTAATCCCAAAAGGAAAGTGTGCATATGTGCGCATGAATGTTTTTGATGTGTGTGTGTCAGATGAGAAGCCAGTGACATTGAACAATTAAGCAGTATCACACAAGAGGGATCTCTATATTCAGGGCAATAGCATGGCTGTGAAGCAGTTGAAGGGTGCAGCCTGAGTGTCAAACGCATCACAGCTGTGCTATATCCAGCAATACAGCATGACCTTGAGTGTGATATATAAAACAGTTCTGCAAACACCATTCATTATCAATAGATTATAATTCATTTGTTTACCAGTTATTTTCAACACCAGCTCATATACTTCTGCTTTCAGCTTTTTTTTCTCAATGAATTTGTACTGTTTTTATAAATTATCATGGATATGTATAACTGCAATGCAATGACCAACAGAGAAACCTGCAACACCTGGCTGTGCACCTTTTAGGCATTTTAGCCTGTGCAAGTCCAAGTTATTTTCTACTTAATACTTCAGTTAAGTCTGGATAAAAATTTTCAGGTGGAGTTTAGCTTTTACCTTTTGTGAGCTTTGCTTTTTTGTTCAGTCACAGGGCCTTAGTTGCTTGATGACATGATAGCATTTAGCAACCACTCAGCATCTGATCTCCTAACCAATTTGGGTCATGTCGGATAGCAAGAATTGTTTTGCAGTCATACTGTGTTAGGGTGAAGTTGGTAACGTTTTGTGTTCCACAGGGTTCGGTTTTAGGCCCACTGCTTTACCTTCTTCCTCTGGGCAACATAATTCAGAAACATTATATTAGTTTCCACTGTTATGGCGATGACAGACAGTTATATGTCTCAGCAAAGCCAGATGAAAAAACAGCTTAATAAAGTTGAGCAATGTGTGAAGGACATGAGCCACTGTATGCTAATTTACTTCTTTCTGCTTAATCCTGACAAGACGGAAGTACTGATACTAAGAACACTGCATATAACCCCATTACTATTTACAAGATTAAATTAAGTCAATGTATACACAAACGTAATTAGCTCATCCTTGTTGTTACAACGTTTATGAAGTAGATAAGGAGGGTTTGATTGCTCTCATTCAGGCTTCGAAGGCTCAAGACATTTGCTAGAGTTTCATCAGGGCTCATGTTCAAGTTAAAATCTTAGGCTCTATGGCCTTTTTTTCTCTTGCATTGAATTTATATCTGAATGAATTGGTTAACAACCCTACCTTGCTCCTCAACTATTAATTCCTGCTCTTGTGAGGGAACTAATATCTCTAGTGTGGACAATCACAGTGCATGTTCACTTTAACTATTTAAGTTATTTAACCTCCTTGCTTGGAGTTTCCTATTATTTACTCTAACCTTAAGAGGTGCACTGTACAATTCTTCACTTTGCCTCTGATCAAAGGCTTCCCATTTGTCCCTGTCGATTTTCCCTCTTGTTCTGCTTCCAGATTCTTTAGGATTATGAGTAGACAAAGTGCGTGTGTGCGTGTGTGTGTAAAGAGAGAGAGAGAGAGAGAGAGAGAGAGAGAGAGTGTTCTGATATCATAATTTTTCTCCCAGGCTTTGTTGGTGTGACCTCACAGACGAAAGCTGTAGAGCTCTGTCCTCAGTTCTCAGCTCAAACTCCTCCAGTCTGAGAGAATTGATCCTGAGTAACAATAAACTGCAGGATTCAGGAGTGAAACTGCTCTCTGCTGGACTGGAGAATCCACACTGTACACTGGAGACACTCAGGTCAGATAATCACTTTCAGATTTAGTTTATTTGATTGTCATTATTGAAGTACAAATAAGAATAAAAATACTGTACGACATCAAGCACGAGGATGTTTAGGATGGCAAAACATTACTCTGATGTAAAATGGATGTTTTGATTCTTTGAGCCAATGACGCCACTCTTCCAATGCCAGTTTCACAGCGAGTAATTTCCCAATTTCCCACATCGTAGTTTAGTTCGGTTGCAGTTAATTTTTATGACATGAATGCTACGGGGTGTAGTTTTGGTTTGGTGCAGAATCTTTGTGAAATTATTGCTCCTACACTGGTTTCTAAGGCATCTACGTACTTTCACCGAGAATAGTTTTAGCAGGTTCGTGGGTGGTGCTGCGATAAGGCAGAAATTTGTAATGAACCTTGTGTGGAAATTTGCAAATAGTAGTTCCTTTATAGTTCCTTTATAGATGTTGGGTTGGGCCAGTGCTTTATAGCCGATACCTTCTCTAGGTCTGTCTGTTCACCCTCCGGGCCAGTATATCCCAAGAAGGCAATTTCCTTAACATGGAATTCACACATTTCACCTTTGACATAGAGGTGACATAGTGGTTAATACCTTTAACCCCGCTGAGTAGATCATGATATCATCATTGTAAGTTATGCCAACATCTCGCTTCTTATGTTGCTTATACATTTTTTAAATACTGCAATGACTGCAGTACTCACAGCGTCCAGATGTGGTGATTAAAGTAGTTTTTTTATTGAAATACTACCAATGGTTGGCTGGAGAGCATCCTGAACTATAGAAAAGCTCCTAATGCTGCCAAATTTACACATCTCTCCACTCACTCTATCCTGGCCTTAAAAATGCACTTAGAAAAGCTATCAAAGGTCATAATGTAGAACTTGGTGTCATGTTAGGCTGCAGGTGGAGCAGAGGGCACTTGGCCAAAGTGATTATGGACCTTGACTATGCTGATGATATCACCATAACCTCTGATAAGTGGATTGGATGTTGAGTGCATTCAATGTTGGATGCATAGGAACCATACTATGCTAAAGTTAGCCTAAAGCAAAATGCAAAACAAAATTAATTTCCTTCTATATCAATGAGGACATTGATATCGAAGAGAACGACATGACATAGAAGGACATGACATTGATATAGAAGAGAAGGACATTGATATTGAAGAGAGGACTGACTAAGACAGTCAAGCGGTATTACAGCTATCTAGGAAGTTAAATACCTTTAACTAAAAGGGTATATGGATTTGAGATGGGAAAAATGATCTGATCAGGACGAGGATGATTAACCTGAATCAATCTTGGCGTGTAGTGCAACCACCTGGACCCTCCCCAAAAGAGAGAATGGATGTTACACCTTCATGATCCACATGATCCTGAATCAGTTTGCTCAATTACTGGAGACAATGTTGTTGTACAGTAAGTCATCAAAGAAAGGTGTTGTGGAGTAGCTGGTTATAGCTATCAGGAAAAGGACATACCAATCTCACAACTGTTACTGTGGGAGCCTGTCCCTGGGGTGGCATGTAGAGGAAATAGGGTAAAGAGCTACAAGTTCTGCAAGATACCAGCCTGGACAACTTGTCTGAATTAGGGGAGTGCATGAATGAGTACCACGTCTGGGGTGGTTATGTATCCCATTTCAAACTACAGGATGTGTCAGAAAAATATGAACTGCTCAAAATGTTCAGAAATGTGCAAAAATCCAGAAATGGCATTTATGTGGCAAATCATATGCCAAATGCTGTATAGAGGGTGTGTAAAACAGACCGAAAAACAACCAAAGAGGAAACTCACAGGGAAATAAAAGATCCAGACATAATGCCAAACAAGTACATAATACACAACATAATTGTCATTGCTTATAAATCAAATGCTTATAACATGTCCCTGACAAAATACTGTCGCCACTACTTCTATTAAATGGTTAAACTAGGGTCTTGTTTTAAGATGGCTTCTCATCCAACATTAAGACTTCATAAGAGAGACAAAGGCAGAAAACAGTTAGCTATGGACATTTGTATGGTACAATAAAACCTTGCCCTTCGAGTAACTTAGTTTGCAAGTGTTTTGCAAGACGAGCGAAATTCTTTAATAAATTTAAAATTGATAAACGAGCAAGTTTTTGCTCTACGAGTAGTACATATATGCTTTCTTTGCCAAGCGTCACATGATCACAACTGAGCAGTAAGTTCTTCTCTCCCTCACTGCAGTAATTGTGAGAGGGCACTGTCCAGAGGGCATTGGCTATATCACCAATGAACACACACTAAGCACACCTATTTGGGCTGTCTATGATACTGCCTGCTCATTTCTCATTCTTTGTCCTGCAAAAAATCAGCACGGAAGTAATGAGGAATATTACTTTTTAGATTCAGTGTTCTGATGTATCATCATTTCTCTCCCAGGCTGTGTGAATGTGAACTCACAGAGGATTGCTGCAGATTTCTGTCCTCAGTTCTCAGCTCAAACTCCTCTAGTCTGAGAGAACTGGACCTGAGTTACAATAAACTGCAGGATTTCGGAGTGAAGCTGCTCTCTGCTGGACTGGAGAACCCACACTGTACACTGGAGACACTCAGGTCAGATAATCACTTTCAGATTTAGTTTATTTGATTGTCATATAGAATAAACCTAATAATGGTAAAATATTGTATAATCATATGGACAACAACGTTGACAATATTTACTCTCACTCACTCACTCATCGTCTATACCGCTTAATCCGGTATTCAGGGTCACGAGGGGCCTGGAGCCTATCTCAGGAGACTTAGGGCACATGGCAGGGTACACCCTGGACAGGGTGCCAATCCATCGCAGGGCACAGACACACACACATACACTCACTCATTCACCGACTACGGGCAATTTGGGAACGGCAATTAGCCTAACCTACATGTCTTTGGACTGTGGGAGGAAACCAGAGTACCCAGAGGAAACCCACCAAGCACGGGGAGAACATGCAAACTCCATGTACACAGAGACAGGAATCGAGCCTGGCCGGGGATCGAACCCGGACCCTGGCGGTGCATCAATTATTAATTTCAATCTAGACACAGCACTGCTGCCATGCATGCACTATTTTAAGGTGTGTCTGGCTAACTACAGTAAAGCCGGCTTTATATTGGAAATTTGCTGCATATTTGGTATTCTCTTTTTTTCCCTCTTAAAATATATATATTTTTTTATTTAAACTCTGAAGTGAACAACGAACCACATAGGTTAGTTAGAAAGTGTCTGAAAATTGCATAACTTAGGCAACTATGCAATTTGATCATTTTTTAAACAGCCTCATCTGTTTACACATTCTTGGTGCAGCCCCTTATCCTGCAACATCTGCCCGCAATGAAACCTCAGCTACTCATTCATCTCTTGCTTGAATATTCCTGCACCATATTTATTAATCATTTTACAGTTAACCTTTAAAGGAAATTATTGAAAAGTACCAGTATTTACATTTCTGGCATTTGGCAGATATTACCCAGAACAACTTGCACAAGCGCTTTGAAGTTTCCATCAATACATATATCACTAAACTGGTTCCCAAGGTTCCCAACTAGAAGTAGCATCATTCACAAACGCTGTTTCTTAAAAACAAATTTTTGCTAAAGCTTGGCGAAGACCAATAGCGAAGACACATTTGGCTGTAGCAGAGCTAGATCTTTCCACCCAAATGCCTGTAGCATTTCAAACAATAGTAATTGTATGCAGATACATTTCTTGCCGTATGAATTTGCCAGCTGTTATCCCCATTGTTATACAGTGCATTGGTCTTCTTCTTTGTCTTTCGGCTGTTCCTTTTCAGGGGTTGCCACAGTGAATAATCTCACTCCATCTAACCCTATCCTCTGCATCCTCTTCTCTCACACCAACTAACTTCATGTTCTCTCTCACTACATCCATAAATCTCATCTTTGGGCTCTCTTTAGACCTCCTGTCTGGCAGTTCCAACCTCAGCATCCTTCTACCAATATGCTCACAGTCTCTCCTCTGAAGTCCAAACCCCCTCAATCTGGCCTCACTGACTTTATCTCCAAAAAAGCTAGCATGATTTGTCCCCCTGATGGACTCGTTCTTGATCCTAGCCATCCTTGTCATTCCCAAAGAGAACCTCAACATCTTCATCTCTGCTACCTCCAGCTCTGCCTCCTGTATTTTCTTCAGTGCCACTGTCTCTAAGCCGTAGAGCATCGCTGGTCTCACCACTGTCTTGCACAGTACACCTTTCCTTTTACTATCGCTGCTACTCTTTTGTCACATAACACACCTATCATGTTCCTCCACCCATTCCAACCTGCCTGTACACACCTCTTCACCTCATCCTACACTTAAAGTCCTGCCCCTTCTTTACCTCTGCTTCCTGTAGCCTCACCATTCCACCTGTGTCCTTCTCATTCACACACATGTATTCTGTCTTGCTATGGCTAAGCTTCATTCCTCTACTTTCCAAAGCATCCTGTTCCACAAAACACAATTTGTCCTTTATTTACAGAACATATGCTCAATGATTCAGCTTCCTTTAAATGACTGTTATACCCAGACATGCAATCCTGAGCTTTAGTGTGCTAGTGATGGGCGCCTAAGGTTTGGGCGAAGGTCGGGATATGGTACAGCTAAGAATCGGCAAGAAATAACAATGGAGCCAAAAGCATGAATCATTCAACCTTTGGCACGATTCTCGAAAACAAGGATGAGATCATGGAACATGTTAGTTTTATACTGAGTATAGCCAGTTGTGTTAGTATCCTATGTAAAGTGTTTAGCAGGGCAGGCCAGTCGCAGGGTTTCTTGGCTCTGTAACAAAAAGGACAAAAAAGAATGAGCTTGAGTCTTGCATCCTGTATAATCCACTCACCCGTC
Organism: Clarias magur; assembly: GCA_013621035.1. Taxonomy (NCBI): domain Eukaryota; kingdom Metazoa; phylum Chordata; class Actinopteri; order Siluriformes; family Clariidae; genus Clarias; species Clarias magur. The sequence goes on from QNUK01000761.1 coordinate 212,187, forward strand.
TGCTAGTGATGGTCGTTCATGAATGATTTTTTTTTTTTTTTTTGAACAAGTCTTTAACGTGAAGAACGAGTAGTCTTGGAGAGTGATCCTTTCATTTTCTACTGGGCGTGCATGTGCAAATCATTGCAAAGCCTCGGTAGGTAACAAAAATAGGCAGTTACCCATAGACGCTATACAGTGTAGTAGATTCGAAAGAACGAAAGAGTCAGACCAGAAGATATGAGATTTGTTCATTTTGATGAACAAGATTCAAAGAACCGAGTCACTAAAATGATTCAAACTTCCCATCACTACCGTCTGGTGATGGCTCGTCCCTTTTTTGGGTGCTGTTGACACCAATATTGTGGGTGCTCTGCTGCCTTTGAGTTGAGTGCGAGGGGGACAAATAGTAAGAGGCGTTGGGTTGGCGCACCTAATACCTGGACAATGTTTGATGGACTTACAAACAAACTGGACTAATGAAATAGCTCTCGGAACGGATCCCATTTGTATGTAGGGTACTTACTGTAATCTATTTTGTAACATATGCATTTAGTGAAATTAATAACTTCTACATTTACTTCCTTCATAACATTGTACTTTATTCATTACATTACACTACTAAATTTTTTACATTTTTACTATAATGTCACTCCAAAGTGTGTAAAAAGACATGGGGGTTCACCAAAGCAAAGAAATACTGAAAGAGTGAAGTCCAGAGATGGTACTAGCAATCTACCATGACATTTCCTTGTCCTTCTCTGATCTCACAGTACAATAAGTATTGTGACCTGACTGATCAGCTCATTCAGTACTATTCTACACAGCATGAAAATGGCACATAAAGGTCCTCGTAAAACATTCTAAGTAAAAAGATAAATCGTACATGTGTATGCATGATGTGAGCGTTGAAGATATCAGTGTCCTGATGTATCATTATTTCTTTCCCAGGCTGTGTCGGTGTAATCTGACAGAGGAAAGCTGTAGATTACTGTCCTCAGTTCTCAGCTCAAACTCCTCTAATCTGAGAGAATTGGACCTGAGTGACAATAAAATACAGGATTTAGGAGTGAAGCTGCTCTCTGCTGGACTGGAGAATCCACACTGTACACTGGAGACACTCAGGTCAGGTCATCACATTCGCACTGGTCATCCTGCATTTCTGTCATATTAGATTAATGAGCAGCATGTCATAGTCATAAATAATTAGGTGGCTTGGGTGGGCCCAATTGCAGACTCGGAGACAAAGAAATAGGATTGTGGTTTTAGTAAATCAGTTGGAAATAGGCAGGATAAAATACTTGCATCAACAGCTGTGGCGAGTCTGAGAGCCTGTTGGTGAATTGGGAATTCCCTACAGTATGAAGTCAGATGGAATGTTGCTGACATAGATGGAATCATGAGAATCCAGAACTGCAGCAAGAGAAGAAATGGACAGAGACAAGTTGGAAGCCTTTGATCAGAGGCAGAATAAAGACAGCCCCTAAACAAAGGTCATTAACCAGATTAATCCAAAGATATAAATCCAATCCAAGACTGAATCAAAGGCAACAGAGCAGATTACACAACAGAGAGAGAGTTCAGATTTGAAAACAAGAGCCAAGTTCAAATATATTAAACAAAGGTCCATAAACAAAGGTGAGAGTCAAAATCCAGAAACAAGCAGGGTCCTACAGAGGTAACAAGACTAGAAGCACGCTACAGACATATGGAGTGGTTGGAGGCATTTGGTTCAGAGAACAAAGAGAAAGCTTGGCATGGATTCAGGCGGAGTTATGACCTGGATGTGCCAGCAGGATCCAGCTGGCTTGTGACAGTACCCCCTCCCATGGACATCACCTAGCATTCTAGATGGTGCCTTTGGATAACGTCTGTGAAAATCCATCTGGCTTTTAAAAGTTATCATGAGAGTGTCATGAGAGCTTCACTGATGTTGATCAGCTGGGGAGGATTTAATGGTCATGGAAAGCAGGGGTTTGATCTGGGAGATGTGAAAGGAACAGTTGATTTACCGCATGGTGGAGAGTAAGAGAAGTCTGACAGTGCAGGGGTTAATAGTCTTAGGCCTGCAGCCTGCTAAAAGGATGGATGCTGGAAAAGTGGCAGAAGGTGGATTTTTCAGATGAATCTTCTGTTGAATTACACCATAGTCACAGCAAATATTGTACGAGACTTACTGGTTACTGGAGCCAGCATGGATCCGAGATTCACCTAGAAAACAGTGAAGATTGATGGTGAAAAAATCATGGTCTGGGGTTACATCCAGTATGAGGGTGTGCGAGAGATCTGCAGGGTGGAACGCAACATCGATAGTCTAAAATACCAAGAAATCTAACCTTACCTCTTATATTCCCAACCATAAAAGAGGCCAAATTCTGCAGTAGGATGGTGCTCCATCGCATACTTCCATCTCCACATCAAAGTTCCTCAAGGCGAAGAAGATCAAGATGCTCCAGGATTGATATGTGGGGAAGGATGAAAGAGGAAGCATGGAAGACGAAACCAAAGAATATTGATGAACTCTGGGAGGTATGCAAGACTGCTTTCTTTGCTATTCCCGATGACTTCATCGATAAATTCTATGAACCCTTGCCAAACCGCATGGATGCAGTCCTTCAAGCTCATGGAAGTCATACAAGATATTGAATTTGGATCTCACAGCACCACTACTACCAAAACTTTTGTCTTGCCAAAATTTGACCTTTCTGTCTTGATTAAATTATAAATCTTTTTTCAGTGAAACTAATTTATTTCAGTGCATTAAACATCATTTGGGAGGGTTTTAGCTTTTGAGCTATTTCAAATACAAAATAGATAAGCGACAAGACTTTTGTCAGGGACTGTGTATGATAGAAGTTTTGCTGGGTCCATTGAATCTTGAATGGGGCAATGATGAATCTGAGAACAACAGTACTAACCACTACACCATCATGCCTCCAGAATTTCATCTCTTCTTAGTTGTTTTCTTTGCTTGATGCAGCCCAATAATTTGACCCTTCTGCAATAGGCATGTTTTTTTTTAGGTGTACTTGTATTAACAGAATGTGAGGTTGACTTCTCAGGGTGTTTGCTCAACTATCTACTGGTGAGGGTGTTCTCTGTGACGTATCGATTAGCAGATGGCTAACATAGACAGAATCCTAAGAATCTGTAATCAAAGCAACAGGAGCCAGAACCAAGACAAAAGCAGAAATCAGTGAGTTGGAGCATCGGGTGTGAATTGGCTTGGAGAGCAAAGTGAAAGTCTGGAGTGGTTGTAAACTGGAACCTGAATCTGGATAACTGCTATTGTGGATTTTCTTATGGCTTTCATACACACATTATAAGCTATGCTTGTGTGTGTGTGTGTGTGTGTGTGTGTGTGTGTGTGTGTGTGTGTGTGTGTGTGTGTGTGTTGGGGGTTGTTATTCTCTTTACAGATTGGTACAGTGCAGTATTAGAGGTGAAGGTTGTGCTGCTCTAGTTTCAGCTCTGAGGTTAAACCCTTCATCACACCTGAGAGAGCTGAATCTGAATTATAACCAACCAGGAGAATCAGGAGTGAAGCAGCTCTCTGATCTACTGAAGGATCCACACTATAAACTGGAGACACTGAAGTGAGTAATTGACACACACAGTATTTATACACATTAGATGAGATTCTTAATATGATTGTACGGTAATAAAGATTGTATTTATAGTTTAGATCTATTTTTTTTTATACCTGTCTCAGTATTTTTGTGTGGTGTGTGTATGATTAGTGTATTGCACTGTATTAAGTTCTCTTTCTTTTGTACACTGCCCTATAATGTGAGTATTAGTTTGACCATGTTTAGCATTGATAACAGCACACAATGTGGCCAATTTACATGAGAAAGCTTCTGTATGCTCTCAAGAACACTGTTTCATAACACTGCTTCATGTTCTGTTCAAGGCAGTGTATTTTAACATGTGCATTTGGGAATCTGCAATATTAATACTGTATTTTAAGATAGCACACACAGTGTGTTTCCACATGTAAGGAACAGCTGATTCTGATGAATGTCTGACCAAACCTAATTATTCTCCCATTTTATTTTTCATTACAGATTGAATTGATTTTATTTCAGATCTGAGTCTCACACAGAGGATAAATTCTTACAGCTGTTTTTGAAAAGCCTTGTACTGTACGAACTGAAATGTCTACTATTTCGCATTCATCAGTGATAATCAGATGGTCTACAACATGTCAGGACTTCTTCTTCTCCAGCTGTTCGTAAAATTCACCAGCTGAGAGAAATCAACTTTAACCGAACAGCACCGAATCGCTTATTGTTAACAGCTAAACACGAACACTGTTAATGTACAGATATCATGTGATTTGTACATAGAGGTGTTTTTCTGCAAGCAGCAGAAGGCAACAGTTGTGTTTAAAGTTATCACATAACATTAAATGATCTTATAGTATTAGTTTAACACAGTAATTTAGTCAGTGCACAAAGTTATACGTTGTTTATATACAGTTCACTCGCTCACTGTCTATACCGCTGTGAATGGGTGTGTGAGTGTATGTGTGTGCCCTGTGAAGGATTGGCACCCTGTCCAGGGTGTACCCCTCCTCGTGCGCCAATCCATCACAGGGCACATACACTCATTCACACACTACAGGCAATTTGGGAATGCCAATTAGACTAATCTGCAGGTCTTTGGACTGTGGGAGTGGAAATCCACCGAGCACGGAGACGGGAATCAAACCTAGACCCTGGTGGTGCAAAGCGACAGTGCTAACCAGTACACCACCGTGCCACCTTATATACAGTTATAAACATAAAAAAGTGTTAACGGTTTACAATAACCATAAGTGTGATTTTCAAATTGTATGTGTTTTTTCAAATGGCAGGTTTATAAATGTCTAGTATTTTGTAAGTGAATATTGTTATAACTGTGATTAAACACATACAGTATTGGTCAGTCTTCTTTAGTGTCATTATACATGCGCGTACAGTTTATATATTATCTAATGGCTTGTTTATGCTATGTTGTACTTCTTTCGTGGTCAGCCAAATACAAGTAGATTATTAAATCCGGCACATAACTGTTCATAACATCACTTTTACTCAGAGGTGGAAAGTATCGAATTATATTTACTCACGTTGTATTTTTTTGTGTACTTCTACTTTTTAAAGTAGTTTTTTTTTGTTAATCTGTAATTTTACTTTTACTTAAGTATGATTTGTAAGAAGTATTGTACTTCGCTACATTTTAAATCATATTCCTTTAAAGAGTAAAAACAATTTTGAAAAAGAAAACAGGGAAGAAAAAAATAATTGCACACAGGAAACCACTGTGCTGATTGATTAATGGGCGGGGAGAACAAACACGCTAAACTGCCAAGAACGATGGAGACGAACAAAACAGATGCCAGTGATGCAGAGCCAGCTGAAAGTGAAATGCCATCAATTGCCATGAATGAAGAATGAAATGCCATTTCATAAAATTGCACCGAAGTAACAGTACTTTTACTCGAGTACAAAATTTTATTCCTCCCCTGATTGTTCCACGCTCTCACCTCAGACTGTTACGGAAATATTTGCTGTAGCGACCCGTTTTCATCTCATAGTGGCGTTCCACATGTTGCTTTAATTAGCATTATGGTTTTGGAACATATTAGACAAACTGGTTTTTAAACTTTCTGCAGGAAGAATAAACATTCAATGATCTGTCCATACATCTTTGAAGGGTCAGTTTTCAAAGGTTCCTTACCTTTTTTCCACATACAGTACGCTGTTTATTTCTCGTAAACTATTGCAGTGATTGGCTTTGTTGAGTGACGAGTATAGCCACTCAGGATCAGATCTATGTCATTAGTAAACTAAAAACACCTAGTGAAGAGTCCCTTCATATATAATTTCTTGAAATTGCTGATCACTTGCTGGTCCATGGGCAGCACCTTCTCCTCCTGCATGATGTATGACCTTTAAGGCATCTTCTTCCAAAATCAATCTGCAGTTGAAAACTCTGATGAGGAACATATCCTTCGGCCTCCACAAATTTGGTGAACTCCTTCGCGAACACTTCCGCAGCTGCCTTGTTCGAGCTTGCAGCCGTACCACGCCTGACTACACTATGGATGTCACTTCTCATAGGGAACTTCTCAAAACAATCTTCTACTGTCTTTAAATTAACCATTTGCACTACTGGTACTCAGGTTTTCCTGCAGCAAATCACTGTGCAATTGTCTTGCCTTTTGACAAATGATTGTTTCACTCACACCTTCACCAGCCAGCTGCTTCTCATTTATCCACCCTAATAAAGGTTTCCACATCCTCTATTAATTGAGGTCTTTGTTTTGATAAAAGAGTAACTCCTTTTTCCACATCAGCTGCTTCGATGGTCTCTTTATTTATTCCAAATTGTCGAGATCTTCGACTTCGCCATACTGTACTGAATAGCAAAATCAGACGTGAACACTATGCTCATGTTTGGCAACAATTTATTTCGTAACTTTGATGGTTATTTTTTTTTGACCAAATTCCTCCCAAAACCACCATCACTCTGCACTTTCCAGGGCCCAGACTGGAATTATTATTAAGTACAAAAATCCAGAGAAAAGAAGACAACAATGTTCACAGCTATATATATGGGCTCGTATTCCAAAACACTCGTAAACCAAATCAGATCTTCCCATAAGAAATAATGAAAACTCTAAAAATAAAAATAAAAAATAATTTGTTACACAGCCCAAAAAAAATAAATACAGAAAAAGAATTAATACAATATATAAAGTAAAAATAAAATAAATTAACCTGCACTTTACCTTTAAAAAAAGTAAAAATAAATCCCAACAGATAAGTGTTTCCGTTTTGTGTGTGTGTGTGTGTGTGTGTGTGTGTGTGTGTGTGTCCGTGTGTGTGTGTGGAATTAGCCCCTCCTCTCGTCTCGTCTCACACAGTAAAACTTCTCCTCCCTCCTCCCACCTTGCTTTTTAAGTTTCACAACAAACACACACACACAACGGAAACACTGTTTTAACGGGAAAAAAAATCTCCCTAATGACACTCGCGTGAGCGCAGACTAACGGAATCACTGCTGTTAAGTAAAAAAAAAAGTAAGAGTGTGTTTGTGTGTGTCGGTGTGTCAGTGTCAAAAAACTCGGCACTCGTAAACCAAGACATGCTCGTTTTTCAAGTCAAATAAAAAAAAAAAATCTTTGTTCGTCTTGCGGAACACTCGTAAACCGAGTTAATCGCAATCTGAGGTTCTACTGTACTGTACATAGTTTAAGAGTGTGTTTATGAGAATTTTTAAGCATTCTTTAAGAAGCGCATTTGTGAGGACAGACACTGGTGTTGGACAAGAAGGTAGGGCGAATAATTTCCTGAATAATTGGATAGATGACCGATTAGCATTTGGAGCTAATGTGTACACATACTGTATATTTACATATGTATCTTTAATTATATGTATGCATAAGAATCAAGCCCACTGACCCAGGTGCGAATGCATTGTCTAGTGCAATGAATATAAAAGTCACGATCCACTGGACATTGGACTGAATCCAAATAGCTAAACAGAGTCGAGAAAGCTCACATAAGAGTTCCAAGCCCTTCCAAGCCGTGAGATCAAGCAGTGCAGGTATAGCTCCAAAACACTGGGCTGAATCAAGGAGGTGACAGTGAGAGTTCAAAGTCATGATATCATTTAGTGATGGAGTAAGTCTGAATCGCTGAAGAGATTTGTGAAGAAAGAAAATGCACAACAAATTTTATGTTTTTATTTTTATTTTTTATGAATGACACCTACAAAAGGAACAGTAGGAAACTGATTGCACAAACAATATCAACTTTGCTTCTGTACACTGACTGACTGAGTCTTACACACATCACCCTGTCTCAGTAATCTCAGTAATAATAATTAATGAAGAAAACCTCATATTCAAGTACAGTTTTTTTTTTCATAAAATCCCATATAAAAATGCTAAAGTAAAGTACAGATACACAAGTATAAAACAGTATTTAAGTTCAGTAACAAAGCATTTACAGTATGATTTGTTACTGGTCACCTGTGATTGCATCCTGCCAGCCCGTCATTTCCAAAGGCACATAAGATAGGAATGTCATTTCAGAAAAAAGTGGTATCAAAAAAAAAAGTCCTTGACTTGAGTATTCAAGTAGTACTGACACCATGTTTTTTCTTCAGCTTTTTGTTTTTAAATAATGATAAATGCATGAACTTTAATGCCTGGAATAAATGATTTAGAAAAAAATAAAATAAAGAGGACCTTTAGAGATTAAAGAAGCTTTTGAAGTGGATGACCCTGAATTACAAGCTGTAAAAGAAAACGAGAGGAGAGGGTACAGTACGTATTTACAGTACGGTAAGTAAATGTAACCTTGAAGTTCTGTTCTATTATAGTTGCACCTCAAGATAGCCCCATGTGCCTGAGAACAGTTTTGTATATCAGTTGTTCCTAGGGCTCTAAGTAAGACAGCCCAAAGAGTTACATCATTTGCTGCTTTGCCACTAGAGGGCAGTGAGGGACTGCAGATTATTGCCCAGTCCAGTTTCATGAATTCTCTGGACTTCAATTATAACTTCTCTATAACCTGAATAGTAGAGTAGGTAAGACGTGAAATCAGTGCCTCCTTAAGTAGTTATTTGTAAGTGCAGAAAAACAATTTGTGATCTCTGAGAGATAAAATAACACGTCAGAGCATTACTATTGTAAATCTTAAATGGCAATAGCAGTGTTATGGAGCCGTTAGGAAATTAGTGTACAGTGCATCTAATAACACCATCTAATAGTTGTTAACTTTATATATATATATAAAAATATATATATATAATATATATATATATATATATATTTTTTTTTTTAAATGGGAAGATTTCCAGCATAGATTGTCCTGCATGAAATAAAAAAAGGAGATTGCTAAAGGCTGCATGGTGGTGTAGTGGTTAGCACTGTCGCCTTACACCGCCAGGGTTCAGGTTCGATTCCCAGCTAGGTTTGATTCCCGTCTCGAGTTTAGAAGCAGAGAGCTTGATTAGTAGATAGATATATGGATGGATAGATAGTGTATCAGTTCTTACTGTCTGGTAGTATTTGCATGAGCAGAAGGAAATGCAGGGTGTGCCATCCTCAGATGATCTTAATCGGCATAAGTAGCAGCATCAACTTGCTTGTTAATGAAGCAGAGTGACAAATTATTAGTGGAGGGTCATTTCCGCGCCCTTTTTGTGCCTGCTTGTGATGGCTACAGTCTGTCTGATTCCTCCACCGTCATTCTTTCTTTTTTATCTCATTCCTTTTGTCTTCATCAGGCTACATTGTTTGTGACTGACCATCCCATCAGTGTGTTAGAAAGAGAGAGAGAGAGAGAGAGAGAGAGAGAGAGAGTGTTTGAATTAGACAGCTGCTTTATTTTCTCCGACTCACGAACTGCACCCTCATCATTCTCATCATCACTTCCATAATCCATTGCAATGATCTACACTAATAGATACGAGTCCCACTAGCTCCGCCCCCTTGACGTTTTTTGCTGCAGTAGGACTTCCGGTAATCATGTGCTCGATGATCCGGAGGCATGATGACGGGAGCGTCCACCTGCTCTCTTTCCTTTCAGAGCAAACAGCTGTAGATCTGGCAGTGATGTAATGGCCGTGGGCAGCGAACGCTCTACTGAAGGATCCTGAACTCAGGGACTAATAGTGCCAGAGTCTTCGCTGCCAACACCATTCATTGCCAGGGCCAGATGCAGGAGAAAGGCTGAATTGTGTGACAGGTGTGATTCAGTGGCACTGAGCCTCTATATGTGTGTGTGTGTGTGTGTGTGTGTGTGTGTGTGTGTGTGTGTGTGTGTGTGTGTGTGTTCGAGCAGCGCCACGTAACACCGGCTTGAGAAAACACCTGCAGGCTGATTATTACCCTGAAATGCCCTCTTTCATAAATAGTAGGATGGACTGCAGGAAGAGACTTTTTTCATTCAACAGTGTCTCTTATAATTACACCTAAATGGATCGCAAGCTGGCACGGAAGTTTGGCAGAAACTATAATGCTGAAGTTCGGATGAAATGAACTCGAGCTGCTATAAAACAAAAAGCCTGGGATTTTGTTTGATTCCACGTCATGCGCAGGAACACCAGACCTGATGCTCTTATTGTTTTGTTTATTGTCATGTTCCTCACCGGTTCGTGTTGTTTTTCCCCCTTTGAACCAAATGTGTTTTGCCCACCGAGATCGTGCACAGTCATGTATGAATGCCTTTGATTCTGAATTTAATAAACATATTAAAATGAATTTCCCTGGGGCAGCGCGGTGGTATAGAGGTTAATACTGTCGCCTTCACCTCCAGGGTCTACAATGTTCTCCTCTTGCTTGGTGGGTTTCCTCTGGGCACTCTGGTTTCCTCCAAAATTCTAAAGACATGCCCGTAGTGTGTGAATATGTGTGTGTGTGTCCTGTGATGGATTGACACTTGTCCAGGGTGTACCCAGCCTTGTGCCCCAAGTCTCCTGGGATAAAGGGGTATAGATGATCAGTGAGTGAGCGTGAGTACACTCACCGGCCACTTCATTAGGTACATCTTGATAGTACTGGGCTGTTGACCCTTTTTTCTAAGAATTCTAAGAATTTTCTTAGAATTTCATCACTAGGAACTACTTTTAGGCGTAAAAGGCTTTGTGAATACGGGCCGAGATTTTTATTTCCTTATAGTAATCTTTTTATTACACTAGAACACATTTGGGCTGCTTTTTTTTTGGTAACCTTTATGCTGCATGATTACCCATGAACATACTGTACACTAGACTGTAATCAGAACATAAGACTGATATTGTGTTACTTAAACAATTAGCATGCAGATTTATTCTTAGCATTCAAAACAAAATGTGTATATTTATTGGAGTTTAAATCTTTCAATATTTTTTTAAAGCAGATTCTTGACTAGTAAATACAGAACTATATTTAAAATATCATCATGTCTATTTAGAAGATATTCTTTACCTTTCTGAGTCATGTTGTTCTTTCATACTGTATATAGAGTCAGGCCAAAAATGTATACACATTTCAGGAAAATAAAATATCACATTATCATCATTACCATCATCACGTGGACAAAATTGTTGGTACCCTTCGGTCAATGAAAGAAAAACTCACAATGGTCACAGAAATAACTTTAATCTGACAAAAGTAATAATAAATAAGAATTCTATGAATGTTAACTAATGAAAGTCAGACATTACTTTTCAACCATGCTTCAACGGAATTATTTTTAAAAAATGAACGCATGGAACAGGCCTGGACAAAAATGATGGCACCCCTAACTTAATAGTTTGTTGCACAACCTTTTGAGGCAATCACTGCAATCAAACGATTCCTGTAACTGTCACTGAGACTTCTGCACCTCTCTGCAGGTATTTTGGCCCACTCCTCATGAGCAAGCTGCTCCAGTTGTTTCCGGTTTGAAGGTGCCTTTTCCAGACAGCATGTTTCAGCTCCTTCCAAAGATGCTCAATAGGATTGAGGTCAGGGCTCATAGAAGGCCACTTTAGAATAGTCCAATGTTTTCCTCTTAGCCATTCTTGGGTGTTTTTAGCTGTGTGTTTTGGGTCATTGTCCTGTTGCAAGACCCATGACCTGCGACTGAGACCCAGCTTTCTGACACTGGCCAGCACATTTCTCTCTAGAATCCCTTGATAGTCTTGAGATTTCATTGTACCCTGCACAGATTCAAGACACCCTGTGCCAGATGCAGCAAAGCAGCCCCAGAACATAACAGAGCCTCCTCCATGTTTCACAGTAGGGACAGTGTTCTTTTCTTCATGTGCTTCATTTTTCCATCTGTGAACACAGAGCTGATGTGCCTTGGCAAAAAGTTCCATTTTTGTCTCATCTGTCCATAGGACATTGTCCCGAAAGTCAACATGTAGTTTGGCATATTCCAGTCTGGATTTTTTATGATTTGTTTTCAACAATGGTGTCCTCCTTGGTCGTCTCCCATGTAGTCCACTTTGGCTCAAACAACGACGGATGGTGCGATCTGACACTGATGTTCCTTGAGCATGAAGTTCACCTTGGATCTCTTTAGAAGTCTTTCTGGGCTCTTTTGTTACCATTCGGATTATCCGTCTCTTTGATTTGTCATGAATTTTCCTCGTGCGGCCACGTCCAGGGAGGTTGGCTACAGTCCCATGGATCTTAAATTTCTGAATAATATGTGCAACTGTAGTCACAGGAACATCTAGCTGCTTGGAAATGGTCTTATAGCCTTTACCTTTAACATGCTTGTCTATAATGTTCTTTCGAATCTCCTGAGACAACTCTTTCCTTCGCTTCCTCTGGTCCATGTTGAGTGTGGTACATACCATGTCACCAAACAACACAGTGCCGACCTGGAGCCCTATATATAGGCCCACTGACTGATTACAAGATTGTAGACACCTGTGATGCTAATTAGTGGACACACCTTGAATTAACATGTCCCTTTGGTCACATTATTTTCAGTATTTTCTAGGGGTACCATCAATTTTGTCCAGGCCTGTTCCATGAGTTTATTTTTTAAAATATTTCTATTGAAGCATGGTTGAAAAGCAATGTCTGACTTTCATTGGTTAACATTCATAGAATTTTTTTTAATTATTACTTTTGTCAGATTAAAGTTATTTATGTGACCATTGTGAGTTTTTCTTTCATTGACCGACGGGTACCAACAATTTTGTCCACGTGTGTATATGTGTGTGTGTGTGTGTGTGTGTGTGTATGTGTGTTTTATATATATATATATATATATATATAATATATATATATATATTATATATATATATGTATTGTTTCTTTGATTTTTTTATTAATATTTTCCTCATGCTGTTATTGAGTTGAAGGCATCAGAAATCATTCACTTAAAAACAAAATGCATTTATAAATGTTGAGTCCTGTAAAAAGCAACAAAGAAAGAAATTGATAAATAAACAAATAAAGCAAGAATAATAACACAAAAACAATAATTTATGAATAATATTAACTGAAAAAATAAGTCACGTTGAAAAAGAATCATATGAATTATATAATAAAAAACACAACATTCTAATAAAAAGAAATTAATCACATAAAAATAAATAAAAAATATATAAAAATAAAAAGTGAAAAAAAAATGTAACATACAAAACATAAAAAAAAATCTGATCACGACTATAGTCTGTGATAGAACTATAGTGTATTGCGACTTTGTGTGTGTGTGTGTGTGTGTATGTGTGTGTGTGTGTGTGTGTTCCTGCCTTAGGGTGTGCGTGTCCTAAAATAACAGTGTGTTTAAAGTGGGTCAGAGCAGGACCTCAAGGCTGGAGTTCTACATGGCCTGGTGAGGTGCATGATGGGTAATTTGCCCTGCAGGCGTGTGGAATGATTGGAGAAGCAGCGGGAGAGCCTGAATGAGGATTACAGCAGCCATGAGGCCTGTTAAGATAATTTGCTCATTTTTTTCTTCTTCTTTTTCAGCATCCGCAGTAACAGCTAGTGCGGCTACTTTTAAATCTCGCCTTCTATTTTCTCAGTTTTTGTTTTGCATGTTTGACCAGATGATCGTTTTAAACACTAGATGGCAGGCTTGTGTCCCTGATACAGCGGTGCCTTTGTGAATAAAGGTGCCTTATCCACGGCGCACACACGTCTACCTGGTTGCCGTGGCTGTGATTGGCTTTTGTGTGACGGAGAGCAGTGAACTGATGAATGCAGGTTTGCTAGAAGAGTGCAGTTTTTTTTTGGTATGTGTGTGAACGGTGTATAAGTGCTGAGAGCGAATGTGCGACATTTTTGCTAAAACCAGCCAAATAAGCTATCATGGACATTTTTTAAAAAACAAACAAACAAACAAAAAAAAAAAACAACAAAAAAAAAACAAGCAAGAAAGCACAGAGAAAAAATGAATTACTAAAATTCATAATTTCTTCTAAAATTCTAAAATATATATTAAATTGTGTTTATTTCCTCCTCCTTCTTGTCTTTTTTTTTTTTTTCCTTCTCTGCCTCATTTCTTTCCATCCACAGCATTCGATCAACAAGTCTGGGGTTATTGACATTATTCGTGTGCTCCCCATCTGGCTGCCGCTGATAAGAATTTCACAGGGGTTGATGGGTAATTGTGTCGCCGGCTTAAAAAAAGCAGGAGGATAATGTATACGGCAGGAGTAGGCCTCTTACCAGCCCTCCTCCATCACACACACACACACACACACACACACACACACACACACACACACACACACAGATGGGGAGGAGGGAGAGGAGATTTTCCGTCTCGGCCGCAAGATTCAACCCAAAAATCGGGACAGAACAAAATGGCTGCTGGAGAGAAAAATGGAGAGGGAGCGATTGTAACACATTGCACTGAAACCGGCGGGTGAAACATCTCCTCCTGTCTGCTCCACGCCGTTCTGGCTCCGCCTCACGCGTCTCGGCCAATCGCTCGGCTCTGAGCGTCACCCGTTTGTCGTTAAACGTACGTCATCGACACGACAAAGGGAAAAAAAAAAAGTCTGGAAACTGACCCAAGGTGAACACGTAACGCGTATTTAAAAGTCTCGTCACGTCCGTTCCGCAGTTCCTTTCCTCTACGTCAGGAGCTCTACAGATTGAAGCCCAATTCCCTTAAAATCAAAACAGTCCGATTCCTTGAAGCGTGGTTTATAGTCATGCTCCGTAAACTCGCCCCTCCACCTAGAACACAATCTTTGATTACTTAATGAGAAAGAAAATGAGACAGAGGCATGAGGATTATATACATGTCTGGCTGTTAGCAGCTAATAAGAGTTGATTTCTAATCACAGACTCCAGCAGCTGGATGAGGAACCAGAAGAAATGGTTTTGTTTAGAGGTATAGAGAGGGGGAGCGATACAGGTCTTTCAAGCTCAAAGACACGTTTAGCAAGATTCATGGAGAACGTTCTACCTAGAAAACAAAGCGTTGCCCTCTATACTCTTTTTCCTACTGTATGACCTATGAAGCTGATGTTGTTTTGTGTTGTCAACCCAAGTTGAAGACCTCTTTTACAGCAAGTTCCTAAAGCAAGGTAGAAGAAAGTGCTCTAATATGTAGACAACTGACCTTTGAGTCAAATGTGTGTTTTGGCTACACATCAGAACTTAAAAATAAAAATAAAATAAAAAATCTGCGCTTATCAGTAATTTCCTTGCTATAGAGCGGGAAAGAAAAACGAACAGCGATGTACTTAAGTAATGATTGTGCATGCGCTGTAGACAAATTCTCCAGACAAACAGGACATCTTGAACAAAATGCTCTTCATCTTCTGTGCATGCAAAATGCTTCTTACTGAACATGCTGCTGATGGCATGTTGGCGTGGTGGGCAGCACTGTCGCTCTGCACCTCCAGGGTCCAGGTTTGATTCCCGTCTCGGGGTCTGTGTGCATGGAGTTTTCATGTTCTCCCCGTGCTTGTTGGGTTTCCTCTGAGTACTCTGGTTTCCTCACGCTATCCAAACACATGAAGATTAGGTTAATAGACGTTTCTAGATTGCCGATGTGAATATTGACCAGAGGTCCTACCACAATCATGAAATTGTGGCCTCCACTGTCCCAAGTTGGACTACAGAGGTTCCTGTAAGGATGGATGAATGGATGCTGCTGATGAAGGACATTACAGATATAGAAGACATCCGTTTTCTTGGACAACTTGGGTACTAAGCTCAGGTTTTTTTCAACATTCACTTTATTTGTGTAATTGTCCAATCAGCCAGTCAGAATAGGAGAAAAAGACTCCCAGTGATCCTGTTGGTGTCAAAACAGGCTGGTTTGAGTATTTCAGAAAAATGTAATGGGCAAATGTCACTAGGGTTTACACTAGAGATTCACTAAAATCATAAAACGTACATAACTAACTAGAAAGCCATGGGGGAGTCTGGGGAGAACAACCAGAGAGGTTTGAGGTGACAGGAAGACTACAGTAACTCGTACATCAACTCTTCACAACCATAATGAGGGGAAAAGTATCTCAGAAAGCACAACACATGAACATTTGAGGTGGATGAGCTACAATAGCAGAAAACCAGATTGGGTTCCACCAAGTGTCAGCCAAGATCGGAAGTCTATACTGGGGACAGGTTTTTCAATCGTCATCTGTTCAGCTTCAGTGAGCATGTGTGTACATCGTTCAACACAACCCCCAGGTGAACTGAACAACAGTGACAGGATCATGGGCACCCACGGCTCCCCCATGGCCATGGGGACCAAAGGCCAGCCTCTGTCTAGCGTGATGCCAAACAAAAGCCAATGCAGCACAACTTGCCAAGGATAGAAAGGCACCAGAGTGCCCAGTGCCCAGTAGGGAAGGAGCCCTAAGGTGGCTAAGCCAGCCATCAAAATTCCAAGTTCCAATTCCAATTCACAAGATTCCAACCTAATTGAGTACCCATGGCCCGATCCTACAACCCACAGCACCTAAAGGATTCAGAGCCAATGTCCTGCTGGCCAGACACCAAAGCAGACCCCCAGAGGCCCTGAAGAGCAATGCCCCAATGGTAGCACAAGGAGAGCTGAAAACCTACTGTAGGTGGATTCATGTTAATGGTTCCACGACTTTCTTTATTTATCTCTCGTTCGCTCTTTTTCATCTCAAGCTGGACAGATTCGTCCTGCACATCTTTCCAGTGTCAGATTTGCTATGACTGAGTGAAGATGCTGTCCCACTTTCCAGGTTGCGGATTAGCAGATTATCTCCTACGTAATGACGCATGACGTGGTTATATATCTGCCGCTTGGGAGCATACAGTAGACGAGCTCATTGCGGTGCACTTAAACACTTCTGAAATGTTACACAATCAAAGGGCGAGATGAGTCATTTAATCTGTCTCGCAAACACCACCGGCTATCACGACCGACGCGCATACATTATCCCAGCAGAGACACACAGAGACAGAGAACACACTGGTCGGGCTGAAAGTTCTGTTATGCATATTTATTTCATATTACATTCTTTGCATTACAGGGTGTGCCAGCTTCTCTGTAGGCTTTAAAATCCCATGGTGATGTTATATTGCGGTATATTCCATGTTAGGAAATAACGAAGATAAAATTGAACGTCAGTCTCTATAAGCCGCACTTTAGTACGTACAAACGTAATTCATGCATTCATGGGACTGATTGGTTTGGCCAAGGCTTGTAAAAGAAAATGCTGAACCATTTCCAATGAAAACTGAAGTTCGCTTAATATGGAGATTAAGCTGAGAATTTAATTAGGGACATCAAAGCTGCCTTTAAATATAGATTCACTCGAGGCGCTGAATAATCACATCAAACGACAAACATCAAATGTAGTAAAATCCAGCAAGAGCGAAGGAAAAACAGCCCTGAGAAGGAAGAAAAATCAGAACAGAATTTGCTCGTTCTGCAACTTCAATGTGCTTTTGCCTTTCTGTAAACATTATGTTCGATTAATCCGACATCTCATTTTTAGCTTGTGCTTTTTTTTGTTTCCCAGGTATATATTTGCGTTTTTGGTTTCCCAGGTATATTACCAAGTGTTCATCGTTTTGTCACTTGATTTCTCAATCATATATAGTATCATGTGTTCCAGCCATAGTAGCTTACTAGTCTTCTAGTTCTAGTAATAATGTGTACTACCCAGATTCTAGATTTTGTTTCTGTTCTCCAAGAGACAAGGGTTTCCCTAATATAATAAAAGTCCCCTATATACTGTATGGCGATTTGAGTTACACATTTTTGAAGATATGTGCACGCGTTCACGCGCGTTCAATCGCGGAAGTGAGATCGCATGTCCGGGCGTACAATGTCACATGCGTGCAGCGTGCATCCCAGGATGTCCGGAAGCGAGCATAAAAGCTAGTTGTTTAGAAGCACTGTATTTCACACTATACAAATAGCACACTATTTGTATGGCAAAGTGGAGACAAAAGTGGAAATAACTGAGAGAATGGAGCGAGGTGAAAAGATGGTGGACTTCACTCGTCCTATTAACGAGAATTGTTCAACCATCGGCATGATTCTAAAGAACAAGGACGAGATCATGGGACATGAGGGTTTTATATTGTATATAGCCAGTTGTGTTAGTATCCTAGTACCTCGATAAAGTTTGCTGATCTTACAAACAAATCTGACTTACGAACAAACTCTTGGAACAGAACTAATTCATATGTTGGGGGCTTACTGTGCTTAACTGTGCTGTCCTTTGGTAGGTTAACTTTTGGACTTAAGTCCCGAGTACAACTATTGTCTTTGGTTCTCACAATTCATGTCAGGATTGTACATTCTGCTACATTTTCTTACCATGAGTACTACAAAATAAACCCTCTAATAATGACTACCGGTCTGGTTAGCATGCATTCCATCACAGTGCTCTTTTAGAGTGGAGTCACTAACAGCAATGTGTTTTTAATATCGCTAATGGTTAGTGAAAATGATCTACATTCCTATCTGTTAGAATAAAAATACATTTGTCAAACCAAATGAGCTAGCAAGATTAGCGTGATATAGATTCGGGATATGTGTGTGTGTGTGTGGGTGTAGAGAGCTCATCTGGATGGCTCGTCTCCTCTGCCTGCTGCACCAGCTGGGGGGGTCACGCTCCATCACTTCCTCACAATGGTGGCCTCCTCCTCCTCCTCAACAGAATGGCCTCATCAGTGCCATGACGCACACACACACACACACACACACACACACACACACACACACACACACACACACTCAAACCAACCACCAAGACAGACTCAGTCTATATGATCCCACTCACTAAATTTCTCATTTACTTTGTATTTAACTGCATTATATCAATAATGGTCTTTTTTTTGTTACCAACTCCTCTGCCGTAGCATTTGTACCAAATTGGGCTAGCCTGTAATCCGAACAATATGAACCTTAAGTACCTTGTGTGTCTTTCCTTTAGCTATTTGTATAGTGTGAACAGTTGTATTATTATTATTCATATAGATTACAAAAACTAATCTAATTTCCAAAGATGCGTATACCAGCAAATAAAATAAATAAATAAATAAATATTTTCCCAAAAAGATTTAAAGCAATATCCCCATGGGGATTAATAAAGTAATAAAGTTCTTTGAATCTCGAATCTTATAGGAAGAAATCTTTAGGCCAGAAAAGAAAGCAGTATATTACATACAGTAAAAGACCACTTTTCAGACAAAAGGAGGTCATCAGAAGGACTGAGGCTGGTTCTGCAGGATGTTCAGTAAAAATTAAGCAGCTCATTTCCTTACAAAACGCAAAGGGTCATCACACCAATTATTGCATTTTGTAGTATTTTTTTAAATGTAAAAATCTTTTTTCCTTGCTCTACAGGGGTTATTACCATGTGCCTAAGACTTTTGCACAGTACTGCCACATGATGAAAAAAATAAAAAATCCAGAGCAGAACATTGTTATTTTACATGGAGGCTTGAATTAATTGAGTGACTAGCTCACTCACTCACTCATAATCTATACCGCTTAATCCTGTATTCAGGGTCACAGGGGCGGAGCCTATCCCAGGAGACTTAGGGCACGTGGCAGGGTACACCCTGGACAGGGTGCCAATCCATCGCAGGGCACAGACACACACACTCACTCACTCACTCACTCATTCACCGACTACGGGCAATTTGGGAACGCCAATTAGCCTAACCTACATGTCTTTGGATTGTGGGAGGAAACCGGAGTACCCGGAGGAAACCCACCAAGCACGCGGAGAACATGCAAACTCCATGCACACAGAGACGGGAATTGAGCCTGGCCCAGGGGTGACTAGCTATTAAAAAAAAAAAAAATTCAATTAAATAAAATTTTATTTATATAGCGCTATGACCATTGTTTTACCATTGTCTCAAAGCAGCTTCACAAAATGAAAAGAAAATGCATTAGTGTGATGCTAATAAATAAATAAATAAATCAAATAAAATCATGGTTTCGGCCACACCCACTAAAAGTAAAATTCCACATACAGCTGTGGATCCAGATCCAGTGTCTTTGTGTTACACCTCTACTATACTGTGTGTCCCTTCTCCAGTGATAGTAATCGGCTTTTTAATAGTACTGTATATTGACACAGTTATAATGACCTTTTGAGCATTGTTGGATGGTCAAGCCATGCGTTTTATCACTGTATTCACCCTCAGTTCACTTCGCACTTCACACATGGTCACACACCAGCCATGCATCATATCCTCAAATGTTTCAGAAAATCAGTCAGAGTTTATTGCCACATTTGTCCTTGTCAGACACACACTCATCCATCCAGTGCTTCCTGCTTCTATTTAGGACTTCACGGCTAGCATGATCACTGTGAACACGTTTTGAAAACTTTAGCAATGTTTAAGTCAAATAAAAAAAGATTGACATTAATACTGAACCATCCATATAATTTTCACGCATGCCTGCAGTATAGGGTTGTAACCCAGTGGATAATATCTGTACCTATGTTTATTTGATGACTGTGTACAGTTCATACAGTATGTGAAATATGCGTGCAGTACAGACCAAAAGTTTGGACACACCTTCTCATTCAAAGAGTTTTCTTTATTGTGTTCTTTATTGTGTTCTTCAGCCCAAACGCGTCTCTTCTGCTTGTTGCCTGTCCTTAGCAGTAGTTTCCTAGCAGATATTCTAGCATGAAGGCCTGATTCACACAGTCTCCTCTTAACAGTTGTTCTAGAGATGTGTCTGCTGCTAGAACTCTGTGTGCCATTGACCTGCTCTCTGATCTGAGCTGCTGTTAACCTGCGATTTCTGAGGCTGGTGACTCGGATGAACTTCTCCTCCGCAGCAGAGGCGACTCTCGGTCTTCCTTTCCTGGGCCGGTCCGCATGTGAGCCAGTTTCTTTGTAGCGCTTGATGGTTTTTGTGACTGCACTTGGGGACACTTTCAAAGTTTTCCCAATTTTTTCGGACTGACTGACCTTCATTTCTCAAAGTAATGATGGCCACTCGTTTTTTTCTTCACTTAGCTGCTTTTTTCTTGCCATAATACAAATCCAACCTCTTTGAATGAGAAGGTGTGTCCAAACTTTTGGTCTGTACTGTATGTATTCAAAATGAAAGATGAGAAGGGGACGTGGCCTAAACTAGAACAGCTACCCAATCGAACCTTGCTGTTTATATTGAATCATATTCCTACAGTAGATATGTTTGGTAATTAAAAAAAAAAAAAAAAAAACAGACCAGATTTAGAAGTAACATCTCCAACCAAATATTTTTCTGTTTGTTGCTAAAAAGCTAAAGCATTCAGTATTTTCATGACTCCTTTATTTTTTTATAAGTTTAAACCTTGTGCTTTTGGTTTGTCCATCATGACCATAATTATCCAGGAGTCCAGTGTGCTGCCCGAAGGTCTCTTAATCACTAAAGCCACTTCACATTTAATAGCATAACTCCATCTCTCTCTCTCTAAACAGATTGTTCTGACCTAATGTGGAGAATATATGGTAATATATTATGTAGAGTAATCTTGGCTAAGAGGACTGATTTAATCAATTTCTATTTGTGAGAAGTACACTATATGGACAAAAGTTTTGTTTCATGCTTCAGCATACCAAGACATCTTCGACAATGCTACGCTTCCAACTTTGAGGAAACAGTTTGGTGAAGTCCCTTTTGTATTCCAACATGACTCCGCCCCAGTGCACAAAGCAAGGACTATAAAGACTAGTTTGATGACATAGTTTGTGGAAGAACTTGACTGGCCCTAACACAGAGCCCTGACATCAACCCCATCGAGCACCTTTGGGATGAACTAGAACGAAGATTGCGAGCCAGACCTTCTCATCCAACATCAGTGCCTGAGCTCATAAAAGCCCTACAGAATGAATGGGCATGAATTCAAATACTTTTGTCCATAGTGTACTGTAGATCTCTCCCTAGAAGTTAGGAATTGTCCAAAATGTAAAATGTATAGTTGTGTCAAATCCTGACCATGTTACGAGTTTTTACAGAACACTATGTATAAAAAATTATACTGTTTATTAATTGTAGATCAAACCTGGACTTATGTGGTGAAATTTCTGTTGACTAAAACCATAAAAGCGATTGACATTTACAAAACACTTCAAGCACAGTACGGTGATGAGACTCTTAGACGCCGTAAAACATGTGAACGGTGCAAACATTTCGGTGAACATTCAGTGAGTGAAACGTCAGATCCTTAAAAATCGACAAACAACGTGTCTCTTCAACCATGGGTGACGTAGTGAAGGGTTTAAGTTGAGATGTGTGGAATACCAGGTGGATCCGGAGTGCCGCAGGCAGCTGGAGCCGGTAGGTGACAGGGTTAATTCGAAGGTTGATGCGGTATGGTCCGATGAATCTGGGTAATAGTTTCCGTGATTCAGTCTGCAGGTGTAGATTTCTTGTTGATAACCATACCTTGTCACCTACTTGGTACATTCGTCCCTGTGGGTGTCGATGGCGATGTTGAACGGTGTAGCGGGTGTTAGCAAATCGGATGGCGTTGTTTGCTCGTCTCCAGAGGCGTCGACACTGGCGAACCAACTGTTGGGCCGATGGTACTTCAACCTCCGGTTCTTTATGGTCGAACATCGGAGGTTGTAAACCGTAGCACACCTCGAACGGGCTGATGTTGGTGGCAGAGGACATATGGAGGTTGTGAGATAACTCAGCCCATATGAGGTAGCGGGCTCAGGATCACTGACGATCAGGAATAAAGCATCTCAGGTAGCACTCCAGTTGTTGGTTGGTTCGCTCCGTCTGACCGTTAGTCTGTGGGTGGTAGTCAGAGGACAGACTGCAGGTGGAGTCGATCAGACGGCAGAAGCCCTTCCAGAACCGGGAGGTGAACTGGGGCCCCCTGTCCGAGACGATGTCCTTTGGGAACCCATGCAGGTGGACTACGTGCTCTAATATCAGCTCAGCTGTCCTTTTGGCTGACGGGAGACCAGGGAGGGCCACCAGGTGTACAGCTTTGGAGAACCGGTCGACGATGGTGAGGATGGTGTCCTTTCCTTCGGAAACCGGCAGGCCCGTGATGAAGTCAACGGCAATGTGTGTCCAGGGCCGGCGGGGAACTGGGAATGACTGAAGTTCCCCTGGTGATGGCTGGTTGTTGTCCTTGGACCTGAAGGCGCGTTGAATGAAAAGTAGCGTGTGTTGCCTTCCGGGGTGTCCAGAAATTGGGGAGGAGTGTCTCCATTGGAGGACGTCGGTCTTGATGGAGTCGGGGACATAGAGACAACTAGGCGGCACACCTGCTGGTTCGGTCTCCGCAGTCTGTGCCTGACGAACCCTCGTTTCCAAATCCCAGTTATTTGGTGCAAGGATCTTGGTGGGTGGTAGGACAGACGCGGGGTCCATCCGGGGGACGTCTTCTTTGTGCTGTCGTGATAGAGCGTCGGCCTTGGTGTTCTTGGACCCCGGGCGGTATGACAGGTGGAAATTATAATTTTCGAAAAACAATGCCCACCGCGCCCGTCTGGGGTTGAGTTGTTTCAATGTGCGGATAGTAATGACGTTCTGATGGTCGGTCCAGACGATGAACGGCGCCCTGGAGCCAGTGTCGCCATTCCTCCAAGGCCCACTTTATGGCCAGCAGCGCGGGGTCCCCTACTCCGTATCGCTGCTGAGTGGAGTCAAATTTCTTGGAGAAAAAACTGCAAGGGTGCAGTTTTTGGTCTGGACCTCGCTGGGAGAGAATGGCTCCGGCGCCCACATCCGAAGCGTCCACCTCCACAACGAATGGTTTGTCAGCATCCGGGTGAAGAAGGATGGGGGCAGTGGTGAAGCGGCGACAGAGTTCGTGGAAGGCGGAGATGGTGGTTGAGGTGAGATGGAAGGGGTGAGATGAGGGGCGAGTCAGAGCAGTTAATGGGGCTGAAACTGTACTGTAGTCCCGGATAAAGCGACGGTAGAAGTTAGCAAACCCGAGAAATCGCTGGAGTTGTTTGAGAGTCTTGGGTAGGGGCCAATGACTCACAACTTCCAGTTTCTGCGGGTCCATGGCCACACCCTGGGACGAGATGACAACACCCAGGAACGTGGTGGAGCGCTCGTGAAAAGCGCACTTTTCCAACTTACAGTACAGTTGGTGGGCGAGGAGTCTCTTTAGGACCGCCCTTACGTGCTGGATGTGTTCGTTGATGGTTCGGGAGTAAATGAGGATATCGTCCAGGTAGACGAACACCCAGCGGCCTAACATGTCTCTGAGAACGTTGTTGATAAATTGTTGGAATACCGCGGGTACATTGCAGAGACCAAAGGGGATGACCAGGCTTTCATAGTGTCCGGTAGGGGTGATGAAGGCCGTCTTCCACTCATCGCCCTCTCTAATGCGCACCAAGTTGTAGGCGCTCCGGAGGTCCAAATTAGTGAGAATGGTGGTGCCAGAGAGGGAGTCCAGTGCAGAGTTGGTAAGAGGCAACGGGTGTCGGTTCTTGATGGTGATGTTGTTGAGTTTCTTCACAAAAAAGAACCGCGCGGCAGCAGGCGAGGAAGAGGGCCGGTTGGTACCATGGCAAAGTCCGCTGGAGACATACTCCTCCATTGCCTGCATCTCGTTCTTGGATAGGGAATAGAGGTGGCCGCGGGGTGGAATGGAGCCTGGCTGAAGGTCGATCGGCAGGTCGTAGGGGCGATGTGGAGGTAGATGGGTGGCACGTTTCTTGCAGAAGACTTCAGCCAGGTCCCGGTAGTCTCGTGGGATGTTATCTTTGTTGACATCAGGGACCTCGGTCTCCCTAGAGCACGTCCCAGCCTCGGCCCGTAGGCATAGTTCGGTGCAGGTCGGTCCCCATTGTAGGATCTGATTTTTGGTCCAGGAGATGAGTGGGTCGTGACGCAGTAGCCATGGGTGTCCCAGGATGATAGGTGGTGATGGAATGGAGGTGATGTAAAGCTGGATCTGTTCCTGATGCTGGTTAATGACGAGGGTGATAGGCTGGGTTCGGAGGGTGATGGGACTGGATGAGAGGGGCCGACCATCAACTGATGTAATGGTTAAGGGGTGGGGTAACGCCTCTGTCTTTACACATAAGAAGAGTCAATGAAGTTGCCCGCGGCACCGGAATCGATGAACGTGGTACTTCCAACTCGTTTGTGGTCAAACTGGAGGTGTACTTTTACCGTGAGATGGGAATCATTGGTCAAGGTGGTGGAGAGGGAGATGGAACCTGGTGAGCCACTCTCATTTCTCACCGGGTCTGCGCGTTTCCCGGTCGCAGAGGACAGATGGCTCGGTGGTGTGTAGCAGATCCACAATATTGCCAGAGCCCCTCTCTGAATCTGCGTTCCTGTTCTGCAGCGGTTAAGGAGGCACGCCCTAATTGCATAGGTTCCCCGGCTCCTGTGTTAACCACGGCGGGAGGTGGAGAACCGACGGGTCCGGTAGGTGGAGCAGTGAATGAGTCGGGGATCGGGCTTCGGAGACTGGAGCTTGGGGGAAGAAAGACGACCCTCCCTGCCGTAGGTGATATCGTTTGGAGTCGGACTCTACCTCAGCAGCAGGATCTTCGAAGGTGAGTTTGTGTTTGCGGGTGAATTCCATGTATGAGTAGGCGACATCTGAATCTGAGCGAAAAACTGCCGTGGCCCACTCAGCTGCCTGCCCGGATAGCAATGAGACTAGAAGAGCAATGCGCAGTCAGTCTGTGGAGTACCTGGTGGAATTGAACTCAAACACGAGATCCAATGCGGTTAGAAAAACACTGCACATCCCATCTGTGCCATCCCATTTATCTGGTAAAGCCAGAAAAACATCAGAAGATGGGGAGGGAGTTGGCGGTGCAGCAGCCGCTGCGATGGGCGTGGCAACAGCCGGCTGAGGAGTGTCCCCGGCCGCGGAGGGTTGCATTCTCCTGTCGCAGCTCCGCCACCTCGCGGCGCAAGACTGCGACGTCTTGGAGCTCCTTGCAGAGAGATGCGGCTTCACCACGGAGCTGATCTATCAACTTGTCATGCTGGTCAACCACATCGCAGAGGCGAGCAAACTCCGCTGGGTTCACTGCTGATGGCTCAGTCATTCTGTCACGAACTAACCGGAGATGAACCAGAAGACTAGCAGTTAGCCCTGTAGCGTGGATGGTAAACCCAAACGCAGAAGTAGCGCGAGCAGGCAGGATAACCACGCTGGTTATTATTAGAACTCTCCCGAAGCGAGAGCAAGAGTTTACACAAATAAATCCGCGTTCTAAATACACACACCCAATAGAAAGCGAAACCCAAGAAAGTGAGTACTCACGTTTAGACGAGCGAAGCGTCGGCGATAGCATGGGCAAACTCAATGACTGAGCAATGTGAAGCGCCATCTTGTTTCCTTTTATGCTTCCTGAAACCCGACCGTATTACTTCCGGGTCCTAGTGCCGGTCGTGTTACGAGTGTGCATGACATATACTGTATATCTCTATATAATCCCCTGATAAACATTAATGCAGCAGGGGATTATATAGGGAAATAAAGGGAGTTTTTACTTTCATAACTGTGTTCTGTTATTCTGTACAATCAAAAGTCCCGTTTTTTCTTGAACACCCCATTGTCACATGTTTTGGTGCCGATGCCTATCCAGTGCTAATTCTGAGTATACCTTTTCTTTGATCAGTTTTTGCCCAAAAAAGTGGTTGAAAAATCCCAGTGTCTGTGATGAAACCATTTAAACCATTTTTTTTAGTTTATATAAAGTGTACTTTATTATTATTGTTATTATTGAAATTTTTGCTTCTCTGTTATTTTTTCTCCCTCTATTTGTGTGTGTGTGTGTGTGTGTGTGTGTGTGTGTGTGTGTGTGTGTGTGTGTGTGTGTGCGCGCGAGAGAGAGACTACCGTCTATTCTTTGTTTTCGCAGTTTTACAGCTTTTGATCACATTACTTCTGGGACACTGAGTATGAAGTGGAAAGTGTTCCTGAATCTGGCCTACAACTAAAACGCAGGAGAATACAGAAAGAGAGGACAAAAAGGTCTCACACATACACATTTAGAAGTAATCACTTCCATCTCAAGCTGCATGCGTCTACCTGAAGGACAACGTGAAGAGCAACTGTGTTGAACTAATTGCTCGGTTCACATAAACGTGCTTGATAATATCTCAAATTGATTGACAAATTATGACAAATTATGTTGATAGATAGATAGATTGATTATTTTTCTGAAAAATCATCCATCCTGTTGTTCCAGCACAACCCCACCTCCTTCCCAGACTCACTAAAATGTTTGATGTGAATAAAAGTCATTAAAACTAATATAAAGGAGCCTTTTTTTTCACACTCACCATGTCTCAATCTGAACACTTATGAGTGTACTGCTACAGTATGATGGCTTTTGGTGGCTTTACCATTTTAATAACACATTTTGTGTTTGTTTTCCTGTTAATTTGCCACCTAAATGTAGTTCAGTTTACATTAAAGCACAAAATGTTCACATTTTTGCCAAAATGTCAGCAATGTTATGTGTTGTAATCCTCTGTCCTTTCCTGCATCATTTGTAGAATATATACAGTGATACCTTGGCATACGAACGGCGTGCCTTAAAAATGTTCACCTAATGAACAGAAATTTTGCAAGCAATTTGCCTTGGCATGTGAATCATTTTCAGCATACATGCTACTGAAACGAACGATGACACGAACGATTACGTCTGGGAGCCGTTCAAAACGTCTGCGTTTGCGTCAGTGGAAAGACATGTAAAGTGACTTTATTGCATCTGGTGTATGACACAAGCACAGGGGGGGTCACTTTAAATTTGGTTTTTAAATCAACTTTAAAGCAGTCAATGCCTTTTTTTAAATGTTTTGATTTATATGCAAAAATATGATTATAGTGATGGAAATCGGTGATGTTTGTAATAATTTTGGATGACTGGAACGGATTATCTGCATTTACATTATTTCCTTTGGGAAAATGCGTTTTGCAATACAAAATATTTGACTTACAGTAATAACTCGCCTCCGGAACGCGTTCAAAAAAACATGCTGAGGTACCGCTGTGTTAGATTTTAGTTAGCATCAATATTTCTTTGCAATATGTTTACGTGTAATTTGTACCTGATTTTTAAAAAGTTGTCTGTGATCTGTTCGTCATAATTGAGTCAACAAGAAAGAAACTCTTATTGTTAGCCAGATTTGCCTTGGTCAGTCTGTGTGGTGCGGCAGGTGGTGGGATTCAGAACGAGTAGCTTGCTGTATAGTGTGGTAGTTTTAATTATGTTTAATCATTTATAGGGCACTCGGGGATATTTAGAAATTCAAAACTTTCCGGGACTAGTGCAAAAATACATATTTTCTACAAATATTTATTTATTTATTTATTTATTTATTTGTTTGTTTGTTTATTTTTAGTACAGAACCTGCCACTAAGATGCCATGGAATCTAGCTGTCTCAATAACCTGGGCTACAGATTTAACCAATTTTGAGAAGTCGGCTATTACTGTACAGTACATCGATGCGAACTGCTTTTACATCATTTTATAACACAAATTCTGAAACACGTTTAGTATTTGTTACAGGATCAGATCCGGATCAGACCACATTTCTTCCATTTGTTTTCCTCTGCTATCCAAATATTATCCAAAATGCCATTTCATCTGGCATTTCCAGTTATCTAAAGTAGATCGATGTAGATTTTTTTAAGCTTCACTAAATATACAGTATTTGTATTTTGTAGAGCACAAAAAAGCCGCTAATCATAGATTGCGTCCTTTCAAAACTAAGTTGTATACGTCATTAAAGATTTTCGAAACTGTTCACACTGGTCTTTCTCAGCTCATCATTAGCACCATTGGCTTTTTCGTTCAGAAAACAGGAAAATGTATTATTAGAAAATTATTTACGCTAGCAATACTAGTTATATGGAAATCTGTTATATGGAACATATATGGAATATATATAGTTATATGGAAATCCTACGGTACGTCTACTATAATCTGCCGTCATATCACAAAAAAAAAAAAAAAAATGTGTGTTTGTTACTTTTTTAAGTCCCAGGATTGAGAGTCAGAAGACAGAGAGGCTGCACCGGCGCCTCTCATTTGTTTCACTTACACAAGGAGAACAACTACCTCTTCCATCCATCCTGAGCTGCGATTAACTCGAACTCCAGCCTGAGCTGTTAACGTGGAAATCCTTCACGTTGAATTTGACCTTCAGGGGTTAATGATTTAAATTGAAAATCATTGAAATGTCCTGGGGATTAAGGCCATGGAGTGATTCAGTGAAGAATGTTGGTCTCTGATGTACTCTTTATAGAGAGGAGCTCCCTCGGGAGGGTGGATACGGCCGAGGGCCATCTGTTACGTCTCACAAAACACTTGCAATGAGAATGGTTATTATTATCTCTCCCAGCCCATCATCTCCACTAATCTACACATAATTTAGCCTGGCATTATGATAATATATATGATATAATGATATAATGATCTATTTAAAAAAAAATATATATATTTATTACCATGCCATCTATATACAGTACGCTTCAAACATTTGGACACAAATTTGGATTTATTTTCTACATTCTAGAACAATACTGGATTTTCTTTCAAAACTATGAATTAAAACATATCGGATTAGTTAATTAAGTACCAACAACAATAACAGCAACATAAACAGTCGGTTGTTATTTTAAGACATGAACGTCGGCTGTTCTGGATCAGTTCCGGTAAGAACAGTATTGTGTGTCGAGTGTGTTTGTAAAACCCATCGAGCTCCATGATGAAACTGTCTCTCATGAAGACCTTCCCAGGAAAGCGAGACCAAAACTTACTGCTGCGGAGGAGACGATCATTTAGAGTCACCGGCCTCAGGAATCACCAATTAACCTCAACCAGCACCTGAGATTAGAGCCGTTATGAAGCTTTACAGAGCAGAAGGAGCTGTTATGCATCTCAATATCAACTGTTCAGAGGAGATTATTGTGTGTTTTGGACACCGACAGCATTGGAAAGACCATGGAATTAGAAAGTGTGTCCAAACATTTAAATGGTACTGTATATACTAATGTTTTAATGTTGATCATGTTAATTTAGTTATTAGCCATTAGTGAGTCTGTGTGCATGGAGTTTATGTTCTCCATGTGGGGTCACTCTGGATTTCCTTCCACAGTGCAAAGACTTGCAGATTAGGTTAACTGGCGCTCCCAAATTTCCCCTAGTGTGTAGGGGACGATCGTACAAATGGAAATGAATACAATGGTCACAGTTGGCCTCCACGGTCCCTAGCTGGACTACAGTGGTTGGAAACATTTTCTAAGCAAGTAACTTTGCCTGTGATATCAGCCAATAAAATAAGAGAAATGTAGAAATGTAATATATATGCAGTACTAACGGATCTAAATAGTCTTTTACTTGTTTAGATTCGTACCATAACTGTTGGATCATTAGATTTAACTTGATTTAAAAATCACTCTCGTTCAAGCAGTGTGTGCCGAGCTTCTTGTGACGCTGCTGAAACACTTCTTCAAGACGCTAAGAATCAATTGGTGTGTAAAAAAGTGGAGAAATATGATTGTTCAACTATTGCAATATTATACGTGTGGGTCAGTCTGTCAAATGAGCATGCGAGTCATTTTCATTTTTGTATTAATTCAATCCTGAGTCATTTGTTTAAAACCTAGTTTCTCTGTCAGTATGTAAAATGTAAACGGTTCATTTTTCAACACAAGTTATTATGCCGAAATAATAATATTGAAAAAAAAAAAAAATTGAAACAATGTACTTTAGTGAGAGACTTGACCTCTTGACACTGTATGTTGGCACAAATGACACACCTGATACCCTAAAGGAGAAAACCATTAGGATGGGATGGGACACCTGCCCCAGTGTGCCTTCGTGTGTGTGTGTGTGTGTGTGTGTGTGTGTGTGTGTGAGTGATTAAGCAAGAGAGAGAGAGAGATTCCCTAAATGTGTAGAGGAACAAAGAAAGAATAAATGGCTAACACAGAGACGAAATGAAGGCCATCTGGTTTGCTGAGCTAATGACACACTCCACTGAAGCACATAGACAGGACATTAAATATGCTTGCATTTAATTAGAAATGTGTGGTTTTGTTTTGTAAATAAATTAAAAAAGTTATGATATATTTTCAGTCTCTGCTAGCTTTCATTATGGGTGTATCAGGTAATAATAATCATAATAATAATTATTATTATTATTATTATTATTATTATTATTATTATTATTATTATTATTGCTGTATACTCATACCCTGTCGAGTTTACAATGTGACCTTTATGTCGCATCTTGGATGAATTTTTAGTGAAGTTTATCAAACTTGTCTTGTTAAGAAAAGACATCTATAATGAATGACGTAACAGAACAAAATTATTTTCCTTAAATAAAAACAAGGATGAAAAATATTCATGATAATATATTTTTAAATATAAATACGTAAATAAATAAAAAAAGCGGTAAATAAATAAAACTATATATAAAATATTTTTTTTCTTTTTTTATAACAATTCATAAATACATAAAATGCATTTAATACTTAAATTATATTTTTAAATAAATAATAAATAAGTATAATAAAGATTTATTTTAATTTAATGCAATACAATTAAAATTAATTAGGTAAACAGATGAAAAGATGTAAAGATGATTTTTGCAGAAGCCTTTAAATGCATATTTAATATATATATATATATATATATATATATATATATATATATATATATATATATATATATATATATATATATATATATAGTTATTTAAACACGTCTGAATACTTTGTTATAAATTCTCATATCAAAATGTGATTAGGAGTAACAGTTCCAGAGTGAAAATAAATTCTCTGACTCAAGGCCTTTTCTAAACGGCTGACTAAGGATCTGAAGATGAAGATGAAGAACTGTTGTCTAGAAATAAGTGGAAGATTATTATAAAAAGATCTACTTCCAGCTCACAAGATATTGTCATAAAGAAATGGCAGCAAAGCTGAAACTGTGAAAGTCAAGATAAGATTTAAAAGATCGAGAATACTGTCAGATAGAACTGCAGGTTTACTGGGCAAAAGGAAATGCAAAGCAAACCCTACATTTGGCACGCCATGTGACAGAGCACGTTTCAGCTGAAACAGGAGTGATGGTCCAGAGTTTTACTGTTCAGTATTGTAAACAAATAAGACCTGCATTGAAGAGTCATCAGAAAGAACTCTTGCCTGTGACTTTATCACATACTGTATCAATACAGACTCATGAAAAAAAAAAAGAAAAAAAAAAAAAGAGATTTGTTTTAAAACAGCACAATGATCAAAAACACACCGGAGAAACACACCAGCTCCAGAAGGAATAAATCATCTACAGCAGATCATTTTAGAGCGTGCCTTTGTAGGAAAATAATCACCTAGTTTATGATCAGTTTCCCATAGCAACAGTGTTATGAAAATTACAGTCAGAGGTCTTGTGTAAACACAGATGATGATGTTAATAAGCAAAATGAATGTTACATAACAGGAGTGAAAACAACATAGAAACAAACGGGAGCTTAAGCAGTACATAAACAGGCAAAGGAAGTACCAACAGACCACTAACATCAAAAGGGACCAAACAGAAAGGATTCACGGAAACGAATGACCTCGTAACTCACTGGGATCTCCCTAGCTGAATAAAGCATAACTAAGTTTTAAAATAAATAAATAAATAAATAAATAAATAAATAAATAAAAGTGTGGTGAGACAACAGGAACATGACCAGGGACGAGGTAGAACATTGCAAAACGAAAGAGAGCTTAAATAAGGATACAAATGAGCCTAACTCAATACACTGAAACGTTACACTACTGTGATCAGAGAAACAATGAACATCCATGTCAACCTAAAAGTCCTGGGTACCAAACATCAGTCAAAAAAGATAACTCTGAAGTGAATGCCTCCCCTGGTTTTCTGACAGGAAGGCTGTGGTTAAGCCAGGAGTGAGTACGGGGCCAGGACTGGACATGAGGACATGGCTGAAAGTTGGCACAGGAACAGAGCTGTGTGTGAACACAGAACCAGAGCTGGGTATGGGCGAGAGCATGGGAATGGACCTGGTTGTGAACACAAGCATGTAGCTATGCATGAGCACCCGGCTTGGATTATTATTCTTTGGACATTCTCGGAGAAGCTTAGTACTTGGCACAACTCGCCCAAACCCAGGCTTGGCATCCCTGAAGCCGAACAGCAGCACCTGCAACATGTAATATCAAATCAATTCAATTCAATTCAATTCTATTTTATTTATATAGTGCTTTTAAGAATAGTCATTGTTGCAAAGCAGCTGTACAAAATCAAAAGGAAATTATGGACGTGCGTATAAAAAAATATGCATGAATCCCCATGATCAGATTGTCCCTGATGAGCAAGCCGAGAGCGATGGTGCTGAGGGTAAAAACGTCCTGAGCTGGAAGAGTGAAGAAACTGAGAGATTGAGAGGAACCAGACTCAACAGGGAACCCGTCCTCATTTGGGTGATAATGGATAGCACGGCTTGATCTGCAATCATGCGGCGTGTTTGGAGGCTGGAAGTTCAAGTCAAGTCTAAGTTAATATGGAGTCCGGTTCATTATGTAATCACTGAGGCTGGAGCGCACGGCATGTATGATGTCCGGAAACCAGAGACAGTGTGGTGTCTGGCTGCAATAGGGCATGGCTCAGTCAACCAAGGGCATGGTTAAGGTGGTGCAAGGCATGGCTTGGGTAGAACAGAACATACCTCCGCCAGAGCACATTTTCACAGTTCTAACAGGGTGCATTTCAGAAAGGAGAAATGAGAATGAACTCTGGTCAAGACATTGCATTAAAGGTTTTTCCAGACAACCTCCACCTGGAGTTGAGCTAGCAGGGTGGCAAGTACAGCTCCTTCCTCCTGGAGCTTCCCAAATCCTACATGCTACACCAAAACTGCAGTTCTGCAAATGTTCGTCTTAGTACTTAAAACTTTTGCCCTTGCTGGATGGTGGGCAGCTAGTGAAAACAACAACAACAACAACAACAACAACAACAACAACAGTAAAAGTCCTATGGGGGGGCATGCAATAACACATGGCCAAAGGGCAACGCCTACACACAGCACCAAATACCTTCACGATCAAGCATTCCAACACAAAGCACCTCCACGTTTCAGACTCATTTAAAGTATATATTCAAAGAAATATGAAAATATGCCAACCATATCCTTTCAAACTGCTTCCTCACACACTGTAGGGATCGGATTAGCACTCATTAGCGCTATCCGCCCCTTCCGCTTGCGTGTACTCAGAGATGCACATGAGTGTTAGCATGGCGAGTGATGGGGGGCAAATTAAAATATGGATAAAACACATTGTCATTGTATTTATTGTTTCCAATTCAGCTAGCAGTCAAATATGATAATTAATAAAATATTAATCGTTATCATATATATATATATATTATATATATATACAGCCTTGTACTTTGGCATTTCCCTGTGAAAATATTATTTCAACAAGATTAAATTAAATATTTATGTTTGTACTTCATTTTCGGATGAATTTCTTTTCCATCTCGGTGCACAAATTCTTTTTTTCCCCCCCTAATTTCCAGTTTACTCAATGCTCTGGTGCTCAGCGTTATTCTCGGACTGTTGTCACACAGTCCGTTTGGCATGAACTTTCGGGAATGTTTCAAAACATGGGATCTCTGATAAAGCCTATTAATAATTACACCCCCGATATCAGATTAACATACTCACACCTGTCATTTGTTCTCCTTCTGCTCTGTGCATTTCTTCAACTCCTGAAGCTGCTGTGGCAAGCATGAACACATCAGAGCGCGGAGTTCGGAAGAAGCGGAGATGAAAAGCGCATCGTCAGCACATCACAGGCCAGCTGAAGCCCGGACATTTATGATATCATTGACAGATAATTACAAATGATCGGACATTCTCTGGTATGATATTCCTTCAACGGGTTCGATGACGTTCCTCATGGTGATGCACTTTGTTGTCATTTGTTTTTAATGACACAGAATGAGGCTCTGGGCTTCCTGTCAGTGGCCGACTGAGCTTGTTTACAGCTTTAGGTAAGTGCAGAGCTATTAAACACCACTTCTGTTTGATATTTCGTTTGCGATTTCAATGGTGTTGATCTTTCTTTTCTCTACGGGTGTCCCAGTTTATCGTAACCCAGGATTTCGTTCACTTTCAAATCCCAATCCAAACCCTCAATCAGGCACCATGGGCAATTTGGAAATGCCAACCCTCACTGCAAGAGAGAACCCACCAAGCACTGGGAAACTACTGCGCACTACACACACTCTAAATAAGACTAAATAAACGATACAAAACCCCAACCCTGGAGGTACAAGGTGAATATAAAGACTAGGTACTCTGTATAGACTCTCTGAATCTGACCAGGATAAAATGCAGGTTATGTAGGTAATTGTGGCACACTGTGGTTTATTTTTCTTTTTCCGTTGTCGTATTAATAATTTATTTTATTATTATTATTATTATTTTTTTTTTTAAATGAATATATATTGTTTTTCAATGTCTTTGAGAATTAAATGTGCTCTCCTTTAAAGAAAGAAAATGGCTATAGTTTAAAGAATAAGATGATTTAGCGCACGCACACACACACACACACACACACACACACACACACACACACACACACACACACACATGCATTATACTGTACTATTTACACACTTTTGGTTTATTTATAATTTTACCCCTAAAAAATTAAGTCTTCCTGATACACGTTGTCTCCTTTTAGTTTCTTTGTGGTGAAAAAGTGTGAATTGCACATTATACTACACAAGATCTTTTTATAATAATGCCTTGAGTAAATCCCCAATCTTCAAGTGTTTCTTCAAAAATCTGGTTTTTGCTTCAGTTGTCCATCAAAAGCGTTTACAGAGCTATTAATATAACGAAAGCAATGTCGTTAAAAATGATCGAGAGATGATCCGTGTGACTCAGCATTGTGAATAAGGGTCATTTATATCCATAGTCCATGCGATAGAGTCTAATTTTGTCTGCGAGCTCCCGGAGCCCGAACCAGAGGTACGACGTGGTCATTATAGCCATTTATAAAGCAGCAGACCGGCAAATGAGGAGCTTTTCGCGCACCACAACCTCCGGCCCGGAGATCCAGATGAGGGAGGAACACTGAATCTACGCCGGGCGCCGAGGAAGCATTCTGAACAGAGAGTGACACGTGATAAGTGGATCTCTTAGTGAGGCCAGACATGGATGGCTTCATATGCGGCGTTATGGATTGGCTATGATCCGCCCATCAGCGGCTGACGGATGGCGGGCCGCTAAAGAGGGCTGAGATATTAGCGATTTCATCTCCTCTGTGCCAAGAGAAAGAGCGATGGGCGGGAAAAAAAATGAGGAATAGCAGGAGACCCGAGTGTGTGTTTGACACCAGTGACAGTGTGAAAGCTGAAGCGAGGGAGCTCACTTAAAGAGCTCAGCTTTATAAAAAGCCAGTGAAATCGAGATGCGGCCATTAATATTTCAGCTTTTTGCTAGAATTTCGGGAACTAATGCATGCCCGAGTCACAAACACTGAGCACGCCGGCTCGGAAAAAAAAATACAAGAAAGAACGAAAAGAAGAAAAAGAACGTCGAACTGACAGCCTGATGAAGATCCCACTAAATGTCTGCCATCAGGAGTGTGTTGAGTGCGCGGCTTTTACCGAGCGCATCAGTCCGACAGCAACAGGAGAAGATAAGGGCAATTTGGGACACAGTGTTCCAGGCTTATATCAGACCTAGTGTTTGTCCTATGGTGAAAGAACGCAGTAAAACACACACACACATCTCACACTAATGATTAATCAAACTGATTTCAATACTGGTTTTTACAGGCAAGCTGAGGATCAGAAAGTGTAATATATAACTCTTATACCTTAACATAAGGGCTCTGTTTTGTTCACTTCCTGGTTCAGACAATCCTGCTTCCTGCTTCCAGCATCCCTTCGCCTACATATTGCAGTGTGTGTGTGGGATCTCCGGAGATTTTCTCCTGTATGGATCTGCTAAAGCTTTATATGTAGTTCTATTTACTGTACATTAAACGACACAGAATGTCCATTACACAGCACACGTGGTTTAAAGAA
Organism: Clarias magur; assembly: GCA_013621035.1. Taxonomy (NCBI): domain Eukaryota; kingdom Metazoa; phylum Chordata; class Actinopteri; order Siluriformes; family Clariidae; genus Clarias; species Clarias magur. The sequence goes on from QNUK01000761.1 coordinate 249,143, forward strand.
AAAGAAAAAAAAAAAAAAAAAAAAAGGAGCACAGTCTGGGAGGTGGAGATAATTTCAGGAGCCAGAAAAAAACGAACTGTAGACATACGGCCAGGTCCATAAATATTGGAACAAATATCAGCTTTTTGTCGTACGCGCGCCATCCCATTGAATCTGAAATGAAAGAAACAGTCAAGATGTGAGTGAAGGCAAGATTTTCAGCTTTAATTCGAGTGGCCTGACATACGTGTGACGTTGACCATTCAGGAATTACCGGCATTTTCATACACACCTACCCATTTTGGACGAGATCACATAAGGATTGCCTTTAATGCTTGGATGAGAATCTTTTGCTGTCAGTGAAGTCTGGAACCAATGGACTTGAGTTTCAAATGTTGAGTTTCCTACCTTGAGATTCCTTGCCAGGTCTTTACTGCAGCACTGTCTTCTGCTCGTCTGTGGCTCCGTCTGCCTTCAGTCTTGACTTCAGTAAGTGAAAATCGTGCTCTACTGGGTTGAAAGAATTGGCCAGTGAGAAATGTCCCATTTCTTTGTCAAATCATTCGAATTAAAGCTGAAATCCTTGACTTCACTCACATCTTGAGTGTTTCGTTTCAAATTTAATATGGCGTTGTACAGACACCAAATGCCAATGACTTATATTTGTTCCCAAATGTATGGACTGTATAGTAAACCTGAAATGAACAAAAAGCTACCACGATGAACTGTACAGCACTAAAGCAAACAAAAGCTTTCTTAAAACTACATTTTTACATTTTGTACATTGTCGACTTGGAGTTCTATAGATCATTATAAATATTGAAAAATAAACCTTTAACCTTAGATGAAAAGGAAGTCACGATTAGGCATCACAACTTACTACAGTACCAGTTAAAAAAACATTCAAAATTTGCATGGTCCAGTGTGTTTCTCGTGCACAAGGTTGATTCGGACACACCAGATGTCTCTGTAAGACTAACAGCTGAGTTTTTGTAGTATATGTTCATAGTGTGTTTGGTGCACATTCAGTGTGTGTTCATCCGTACACGCTCGGTGGCGACTGCAATCTCAGGACCATCCGTCTGCTAGAACAAGAGAGGTAGAACTCTGATACAACCTTGACTAAAACTAAGCTCTTTCTACTAAAGTACTACCCCTCCCACCCAAAACACACTCACACACCCACACACACACACACACACACACACAATACATACAACACACACATGAAAATGTGTAAGATGAAACCTCAGTACACTAATCTACCCTGCTATGTAAAGTGCTATGGTACATTGTTGACATGCCGCATCGAGGTGTGTATCACACACACACACACACACACACACACACACACACACACACACACACACACACACACACACACACACAGTTAAATAAAGTCAAACATAGACATGAACCATAATAATTATTGAAATGATTTCACATGTAACATTCTTGAATGGCTGCAAATACTTTGGTAGTTTGCATAAAAATTACTAATAATAAACACTTAAAGCAGCAAATTAAATGTTATATAAAATATATGAAGCAAAAAATGCAATCTTAAATGCAAGTATAAATAATATAAAATATTTACAAAATGTATAATTGTACTGTAACCTTTTTTTTTGTTTGTTTTAGCTTGGCACATGAAAATTTTGCACAAATGGCACTTATTTATTTATTTATTTATTTATAGTTTACTCGAATCATTAATATTTAAGTAGCTACTATTCAAAACTTTGAATTTTTTTATATGATTAAAAAAGTACTATTTCATTTTACTGCTTGTTTATTAATTGTTCACATGTTTGCCTGTTAATTGTAAAAAAACAAAAAAAACAAAAAAAAAAACTTAATGGGAATTAAGAATTTAAAATATAAATTTAAAACGTAATTTTATTTAACTGTAACTTACTAACTAAAAAAAGTGTGGGATTTCTCCTATACTACTTAAACAGAACGAAAGTACTAAACTTTGTGTGAGTGTGTGTGTGTGTGTGTGTGTGTGTGTGTGTGTGTGTGTGTGTGTGTGTGTGTGTGTATACAATGATAAAAAGTATTGGTAAAATTTCAATGTTCATTCAATGTTTTCATGAGAACTGAAATTCATCATTCACTTATGAACTCCTCGAGTTTGTGTGCAGAGGTGAACACCCCGGCTTCAGAAAGTAAAAGTCCTGCCACACACACAGTATTTGTTCCATCCATTCTAGTCAGCACGACTCGACTTGAACTACTCAGTAACATGACGTGTGTTTTGTGCACGAGGAGAATTATAATACATGGCATATGTTGTCTTAAAGTCAGCGCATTACTGGAACACAAGACTGATCTTCCAGATGATCTAACTTTATCATTTCTGCAGTTTTTTTTTTTTTTTTTTTCCCCACAGTGATCCCACACAGACGTTGACATCGGAGCGATGATTACAGTACCAGCGTGAGGCCGGTCTCGGTGACGTTTCGCACCATATAGTGTTACAGATTGATATGAATAATGCATTGTAAGGGCAGGTGATCCGACCACATGCAGGAAGCTGTACAGTCTCTGTGCTTTGCTTCGAGCCGCTACGTGAGCATGTAGAGACAGACATGAGCAGAGTGTAGGCTGTTATGAAAATGTGCTGGTGAGGTTGTACGAATGACTGCATCGGGTGTTTCTGAGCTCGCTGAGTTTAATCTACGGAATAAAGAATAGAATAATCTTGTTATATGTATGTTATAACTCACACAGCCCTTAAAGCTCAGATCATTTTAACCATTATTTGTTTTTTTATTACATTTTTTTTTTTTTTACATATATAGGTCTGAGGATTTTCCAATATAGAGTAATATATCCTTTTTTCCAGCACAAAATAGGCAACATGATGAACTGAATTTTAGTTTTTTTAGAATTTTAACCAACTATCCAAACATGAATGAGTAAAAGAATAAAAAAATGAATAAAATTAGCACGGAAACACACGATCACATGTTGTTATTGTTGTTTTTGGTTGTTCCAATGAACAACAACAACAACAACAACACCAATAATAATAATAATAATAATAATAATAATAATAATAATATGCTCATTTTGAGAGTTTGACATTTTTGTGACATGCTTTGATGTCTAATCACTCACTATTAACACACACTGGCACGACTTCTATATACTGTAAGCACTTTTTTTTTATTCAAATCATCATTGACCTACTGTATGCCGTGTTGCCGTTGTGGTTCTCTGTCAATTAAAAGTAAAGAACTTTGACTCTAGTTACTGTCATTGCTGTGCGTGACCGTTTTTAAGGTTGAGGAGTATAAATCCTGATTTATCGGACTACGTTTTAGTTCGAAGCATCCGTAGTATTTACCAGCAAATAGGTTCATGTAGACTTCGCTAAATATCTGCTCGTAGCATGGAATGTTACTCATAATAGAGGTGACCCCTGGCCACATGTTTGGCCCAGAATATTTGCTTTTAAACAAATACACACCCTCTGCCAGGATTTGGGTGTGCCTAATGGCGTAGATTGTGACGTTTATGTGCGAGTTCATACCGGACGTACAGCAACTTTGTGGCTTCCTCACACTGCTTGGTAGAAAATCATATGCAATGATCAGTCGGTGAGATATTTGTCGTAGCTTGCTAGATAGCAAACATCGCTGAGAAACTCGGTTCTCAATTCCGATTCCGGTTTCTAGCACAACCTGAACCTGAATGTGGTTTCTATAGCAACAGATTATACTTACAGCAGATTGTCAGTAGGCTGTCTTTATTATTATTATTATTATTATTATTATTATTATTATTATTATTATTATTATCATCAGTTATGGAAGAAGTCTTTTTTTTCTGTAAGGAGTGTTATTGAAAGAGAGAGTCAGCGAGAGAGAGAGAGAGAGAGAGAGAGAGAGAGAGAGAGAGGGAGGGAGGGAATAACTGCGGTAATAAATATTAATAATTAGTTTACATTCATTTCCATATTGCACATCATTTACATTTATTTGCATATTGCTGGAAAAGTTATAAGATTTTACATATGACCAGGTAAACCCTAATCATTTACATCCTGCTGATAATTTATAATAATTTACTCATTGCTTATACAAACGGACATGTCTTGTGTCTTGTCGCAGAGAAGTGAGGTTATGTTGTAGATTTCCTGGATTTCTATTTATTTCCTTTATTGTCTCCAACATTAAAAGCACAAGCGCTTTACTTCAATATATATGGCATGGACCATGCTGACTGAAGATGGAGATCTTGGATGAGACCTTGACGCTTTAGCTGACCGTACATGCACATGGGTGATATGCATGCACAGTATATATGATACCGGTTTGCGCTGAGATAAGAAATACGTTAAAAAGTTTTGTCTGTGTTGTTATTACTAAACCCATTAGGCAGAATGTGTATGGCTGTGTGTGCGCGTGTGTGTTTACTCTCCCTCTGGCCTGCTTTGCATGTCTATGTTAAACTGAAACTTCAACCTGGAGAGTTGCTGTGATTAGCCGAGCTCCGATCTCCTTTCTCTCTCTCGCGCTCTCTCTCTCTCTCTCTCTCTCTCAACGTCGTGGATCCTGTTTCCTCCAGCAACCCGAGTTGGCCACGCTTTTCATCGAGCAGTTTCTTTCCAGAATAAAAATGTGCCTGTTTTAGGGAATTGTGCATCATCAGAGGCGGTGTCTCTCTTTCAGGATGTGTACAGTGTGTACAGTGTGTACAGTGTGAGCGTGCTGACGGAGTGGGGCAGGGAGACATGACTTCAGGCGACAACAGGTACGAGAGAACTTTGGGCTTCTGTTAGCAGGTTTTTGGGAGAGTATGTTTTAGTGGTATGTGGCTGTTTTGGTAGTATGAGGCTGTGTGTGTGTGTTAAATATTAGCTCTGTTAACCTAATAGTTTGCATTTTATACTGGATGAACTGTATGTACGTCCAACACACACTCACACACTCACACACACACACACACACACACACACACACACACACACACACACACACACACACACACACACACACACACACACACATACCTGTGAACACCTGGTCAATAAGAAACACTTATTCATGTGTGCTGAACTGAATGAACGAATCATTTCAATTAAGCTAATATACATTCAGGTAAACACACACACACATATACACACACCCCATGCTAGGGCTCACTTTTCGGTGGTTTGTTAGGGGTGTCATGCAACGCAGCTATCTCTATCTGTATCTGTATAGTGTGACAAATACCGGTATCTGTACTCAAAGTTGATCCCGGAAGTGGGTGTGGTCTGGACAGGAAGGAGTGTCACATTGCATAATGATAAGAATACATCCAGTACAAGTACACTACCATTTGGCTAACTTGTTTTTGGAAAACAGATTGTGCTGCGTGTGGTCAGTGTGGCCTTTATTGATTGTCACCTTTTTAAATATTAATGAATGAAAAATGGTACTTGTTTACCCACTGTATGCTTTTTTTTATATACAGTATATACAGGGGTTGGAGAATGAAACTGATTTAGGCCACAATAACTCATTAGTATGGTGAACAAGTCCTGCACAGTGACCAGAGGTATTTTGAGCAGAATAGTGTCCAGGTCACTACGTGATGCTGGTGGAGGAAAACGTTTCCTGACTCGCTCCTCCAAAACACCCCAAAGTGGCTCAATAATATTTAGACCTGGTGACTGTGCAGGCCATGGGAGATGTTCAACTTCACTTTCATGTTCATCAAACCACTCTGTCAGCAGTCTTGCTGTCTGTATTGGTGCATTATGCTCCTGATACATGGCACCGCCTTCAGGATATGATGTTTGAACCATTGGGTGCACATGGTCCTCCAGAAAGGGTTGGTAGTCCTTGGCAGTGACACGTCCATCTAGCACAAGTATTGGGCCTCGGGAATGCCATGATATTGCAGCCCAAACCATCACTGATCCACCCCCATGATTCACTATGGTCTGGGTGGCAACAGTCTGGGTGGTACTTGGGGCTTCTTTGGGGCGTCTCCACACCGTAACTCTCTCGTATGTGGGAAAGACAGTGAAAGTGGACTCATCAGAGAAGAATACATGTTTCACATCGTCCACAGCCCAAGATTTTCACTGCCGGCACCATTGAAACCGATGTTTGTCATTGGCACGAGTGACCAAAGGTTCGTCTATAGCAGCCCGGCCATGTACAGTACATGTGACCCTGTGGAGCTCCAGACCAACAGTTTTGGTGGATACAGGAGAGTTAAGGTGCACATTTAATTCTGCAGCGACTTGGGCAGCTGTGGTTTTATGTTTTTTGGATACAATGCGAGTTAGCACCTGGACATCCCTTTCAGACTGCTTCCTCTTGCTTCCTCAGTTACTCCTGTTGGATGTGGTTCGTCCTTCTTGGTCGTATACTGACATTACCCTGGATACCGTGGTTCTTGATACATCACAAAGACTTGCTGCTGTCTTGGTCAAAGATGCGCCAGCAAGATGCGCACCAACAATTTGTCCTCTTTTGAACTCTGATATGTCACCCATTGCAATATTTGAAGGGACAACTGTGCTATTAATCTGCTCATTAAACCTTCACACTCTGCTCTTACTGGTGGAATGTGTAATCAATGAGCATTGGCCACCAGCCTGGTCAAATTTAGCCATAAGCCCTCCAAGAATAAATTGACCAGTGTTTCAGTTTTATTGTGCAACCCCTGTATAAGATCCCCATACAGGGGTTGGACAATAATTAGATTACAATTAAAATGGATTAAAATAGGGGTTGGACAATAATTGGATTACAGTTCGGAAAGTCCCAGATTAAAATCCAGCAACCACCAATTTGACACTGTTCGGCCCTTGAGCACGACCCTTGACCCACAACTGCTCAGATGTACATATAATGAGATAAAAATGTACAGTAAGTTGTTCTGAATAAGGGCATCTTAGTGAGTGAAATATTTTTTGGGTTGTTTTTAACAATTTAAATTCACTAACATTTATAAAGCTGGCAAATGCTGGTAAATGGAAACATCTGCTTCGTAAAGTATAATTAAGGGGACAAAGCATTCAATTGTTCTCAGTCACCATGACCAAAAAGAAAGAACTCAGTCATGATCTTCATATGCGTGTTATCAATGCCCATAATAGAGGCAAAGGCAAAGAAGGCAATTTCGAAAGAACTAGATTTCCCTGTATGAAATGTACAGAGTATCATCAAGAAGTTCAAGATGTTCAACACTGTCAAAAACCTGGTTGGACGTGATACCACCGTATCACCACCAAAACTCTAACAGACACCGTCAACCAATCAGGGGAGATCCATCATTCAGCAAATTTTGCATCAAGGAGGCTTTTGTGAAGGAAGAAACAGAAAACATTCTGCGGCAGATCTGTAGAAATCTTGCAGGCCGTCATAAATAACAAAGGCTTTTCTATTGATTATTGAAGCATTTTAATATAAAAGGTATGAATAATTCTGAACATGGTGATTTTTGAATATTCGTCAATAAAAACCCATGTAATGTCATATTTCTTGAAAGGGCATGGTAAATTTTGAGCTGTATACAGTGGAACCTTGGATTGCGAGTAACCTGGTTTACGAGTGTTCCGCAAACCGAGCAAATATTTTGAATGAATTTTTAAACGGAAACCGAGCAAGTATTAGTTTACGAGCGCCGAGTATCATGTATCACGCACGCGACTCTTATTTTGACACCGAGCGGCAAGTGATCACAACTGAGCCAATGATTTTTCTCTCTCTTGTGCTGCGGGAATTATGGATAATTATGGATAGTCTCGCCGGCTGCGTCCGCTGTGTCAAAATAAGAGTCCCCTGCTGTGTCTTAGTGCTCGTCTCTTATAATCAACATCTCCCTCTCTTCTGTTTGTGCGCGCGTAATTTGACCCTGTGCCCCACGTACACTGACACACACACCGACACACACACACACACTTACTTTGTGTGTGCGTGTGCGCACGCGCGTAATTTGACACCGACACAGACACACACACATACACACACAGATCTCCCCGGCGCTTTACATACGCGCTTTATTTACACAGAAAACTCAGCTCTATCGTGATTCTTTTCAAAGGTAAGGTGCTGGTTCAGCAGTGATTCCGTTAGTATGCGCTCACGCGAGTATCATTCGAGAGATTTCTTTTTTTCCCCGTTAAAACAGTGTTTGCATTGTGTATGTTAGTTGTGAAACTTAAAAAGCGAGGTGTGGGAGGGAAGAGTTTTACTGTTTAAGTATTTTTTAAGTATTTGAGTATTTTGGAATACGAGCCCACTCCCGGAATGAATTATGCTCGTAATCTAAGGTTCCACTGTATTCAGCTAAACACACAAACATACACAATCATATTATCCATATTACACACATACATACTCTCTCTCTCTCTCTCTCTCTCTATATATATATATATATATACATATATATATATATATATATATATATATATATATATATATAAGCAAAAGTATTTACTATTCGCCTACCTTCACATGCATATAAACTTGAGTAACATCCAATTCTTAATTCATAGGGTTTAATATGATATTGGCCCCGCCCCCTTTGCCGTTATAAGAGCTTCAACTCTTTCGGGAAGGCTTTCAACAGAGTTTAGGACTCGGTTTATGATTTATGAATTGTTTGACCATTCTTCCAGAAGTGCATGTGTGAGGTCAGACACTGATGTTGGACGAGAAGGCCTGGCTCTCAGTCTCCGCTCTAATTCATCCCAAAGGTGTTCTATCGGGTTGAGGTCAGGACTCTGTGGAGGCCAGTCAAGTTCTTCCACACCAAACTTGCTTTGTTTTATTCATGTCTTTATGGACCTTGCTTTGTGCACTGGAGCGCAGTCATGTTGTAACACGAAGGGTCCGTCCTCAAACTGTTCCCACAAAATTGGGAGCCTGAAATTGTCCGAAATGTCTTGGTATGTTGAAGCATTAAGAGTTACTCTCACTGAAAGTAAAGGTCTGAGCTCAACTCCTGATAAACATCCACACACCAGTTCCAACATGACTGTGTACCAGTGCGCAAAGCAAGATCCATAAAGACATGGATGAGCGAGTTTGGTGTGGAAGTATGATATGTATCATCATAATGAAATTTTATTTTCACATGCTCAGTGCTGCTCTCTGGCATGATGCCGCCATGGGCCGTGAATCATGGCCAATGAGAAGCACACTCTCCGGTTTGGTAGAGACCTTGACAGACAGGCTGAGGGAGAGGAGGCGTTTCATTCTATGTACTGACTGTTCACTAAATTGATTGTGGTCTTTTGGTTTCCAATTCTGGGACGATTCCATATTTTATGGGACAGAACCATTCATTATTTAAGCCATGCATTTTAACTTGCTTTACCTAATGCACAGCATCTACAGGGAGCCCTTCATATATCTTTTGCTACAGAATTATTTTCCACAAGTATTCTTTCAGAAGTCCGTACTGACCTTACATAATCCTCCTAACCTGCTTTCACCCGGAGTCTAAGTGGGGAAAAGGTAAAAGTACGAGCCTTGCTAATTCCTCCTAATCCTGCTGCTATACGGCCGGGCTGCTGAGATTAGCACTATCGCTAGTTAGCGCCACTACAGCCTGGCTTTCTTTCACTTTTCTTTCTCTCATATCATGATGGTCCTCAAACTGGTCATCTTAAGGATCTTGAAAAGACAATGTAAGTTTATAAGTGTTTGTCCTTTGTAAAACAGTTTTCTTTTTCTTTCTTATTTAAGAAACAAACAAGTAGCTTGTTCCATGTACCTGTTATGTAGGCGTGCACTCTAGAGACGTGCTGCTTGGCTTCTCATCTGTTCAATGTCAGCAGTGTGATTTTGTATCACAGTTAAAATTTTAAACTATCATGAATGTTTCAGCAGTGTTACGGACATGGTCTGAGCGCACGTCTTTAGGAGATGTATTTTATTAATGCAGACTGCTGGGCTCGATTTCAAACATCGAAGAGTAAATGCGTTCGGAGAAAACCTTCACTGTGTGAAATTTATATGATGTGTCGGTGTATCTTCGTATTTATGATGAGATTTAGTGGAGAATGTTGAGGAATGTTCAGTGCCATGGTGGCTTAGCGGTTAGCACTGTTGCCTTGCACCTCCAGGGTCGAGGGTTCGATTTCTACCTCAGGGTCTGTGTGCGAGGAGTTTGCATGTTCTCCCTGTGCTTGGTGGGTTTCCTCTGGGTAACCCAGTTTATGCAGCCTATGTCATTGATAAAGACAAGATAAAGTGGTATAGACGATGAGTGATTGAGGTTTAAAATGTCAAAACATAGTTCCCAGGTCATCATGGATATATCTTATAACATATTACTCTAGAGTCCTCAGCAATGGATATACGTTGATCTAATAATTGCATAAAGAAAATATCTGGTACTGAAATTGATTACAGCTCATTTAATTGAATTGAAGTAAAACATTATAGTCTTTTAGTAAAAATGAAAAAAAAAAAAAAAAAGAACAAAGTGGCATTGCACACAGATGAGGTCAAAACTAAAGATGGCACAGAAGCTATACCCTGCTGAAAAATAAAAAAAAACCCAGCACAGACCAGCATAGATTGTTACCATTATACCAGCATATGTTGTGTTTTGGTGCTGGTATGCTGGTGACCAGCATACTTTAATCTAATGTTGGTATGGTATAAAAGCCAGAATGCATGGAAGATTGAATCAGTATTAAATCAGCTTTATTGGCCAACACAAACAATATTAAGATTGCGTAATATGTAAAAAATATATACAATTTGTACATTTTTAACAATATGCTAATTTAACAATGAAGAGCAAATAATTTTTGATAAAAAAAAAAATAAATAAAAAAAACATGAGACCAACCTCTCAGGGACACTTTCACACAGTTACTTTCACACCACAGGAGTGTAAATGCGTGAGCTTGGCCCTCACTCTTTATTTAGGGGTCTGCAGGTTTATGGGCCCTGAAGTAGTTCTGACATGTCCTGACATTTGCATATTTTTCTTACTTATGAGCATATAAATGTCACCTTACTTATAAACATATAAATGTCACCTCTTTCATTTAGTGCAAAGTAAATGTCCAGGATTGAGGCACGAGTGACACAGATGATCTTCTACACACAGAAGGCACATTTCTGGCATACTGTAAATATGGCCGTGCAAACAGACATTCAGGGTAATGAGGTAACACCTCATTTCCCCTCTTGTATGTTCCAACTATTCAGCATCTTTGCTTGGTCCTCATATAAGGAGCATTGTATATTACCCTTTAGTCAAACTTCCTTATAAAGGTGCTTATAAACAGAAACAGCGAAGAAAAATTACAAGGTAAACAACTTACTAACTCACTCACTCACTCTCTATACTGCTTATCCTGTACAGGGTCGCAGGAGGCCTGGAACCTATTCCAGGGGACTCAGGGCACAAGGAGAGGTGCCAGTCCATCGCAGGGCACACAAGCACACGCACACACACACACACACACACACACACACACACACACACACACACACACACACTGACATACTATGGGCAATATGGAAATGCCGATTAGCTTATTCTGCAGGTGTTTGATGTGTGAGAGGAAAACTGGAATAAACACAAAAGGCATGGGGAGAACATGCAAACCCCATGCACACAGACCCAAGGAAGGAATCAAACCCTCAAAATTGGAGTGGGAGGCCACTATGCTAACCACTATGCTACCAACCTTAGTAGTACCACCCCCACCCCTCACCAAAAAATAGGTTTGATATTGATAAATAATTAAATAATTATCAGTCAAGTCACAATGTTTCAGGATCAGCTATGGTATCTGAGGTAAAATAGGGGGTAATTTTCCATCTCCGGTTAAACAGTTGCATGTAAGAAAGGCACAGAGACTACAGTCAAAATGAGATAATCCAGGAGACAATGGCGGAAACTTTGCATTGTGGGCATGGTGGTGTTTTGTTGTTTTGTAGATTTAGGATCATCCAAATGATCTAACTAGTAGCCTCATGATTGCATCCAAAGTACTGGCCTGCACGGACCAGAATGTGAACAGGATCTGGATATAACAAACCTCAGTAGAAGTGTGAACTATTTACAAAGAGAAACACTGTCATGCACACTCATAACACGACCGGCACTAGGACCCGGAAGTAATACGGTCGGGTTTCAGGAAGCATAAAAGGAAACAAGATGACGCATCACATCGCTCAGTCGATGAGTTATGCCCGTGCTATCGCCGTCGCCTCGCTCGTCCAAACGTGAGTACTCACTTTCTTGGGTTATCGCTTCTGATTGGGTGTGTGTATTTAGAACGCGGGTTTATTTGTGTAAACTCTTGCTCTCGCTTCGGGAGAGTTCTAAGAATAACTTGCGTGGTTATCCTGCCTACTCGCGCTACTTCCGCGTTTGGGTTTACCATCCACGCTACAGGGCTAACTGCTAAGTCTTCTGCTTCATCTCCGGTTAGTCCGTGACAGAATGACTGAGCCTCCGGCAGTAAACCCAGCGGAGGTTGCTCACCTCTGCGATGTGGTTGACCGGCATGCTAAGCTGATCGATCAGCTCCGTGGTGAGGTCGCATCGCTCCGCACGGAGCTCCAGGGCGTCGCGGCCTTGCGCCGCGAGGGGGCGGAGCTGCGACGGGAGAATGCGGTCCTCCGCGGGGCGGCCGCTCAGCCGGCTGTGGCCACGCCCATCGCAGCGGCTGCTGCGCCGCCAACTCCCTCTCCACCTTCTGAGGTTTTTCTATCTTTACCGGATAAATGGAATGGCACGGATGGGAAGTGCAGTGTTTTTCTAACTGCTTTGGATCTTGTGTTTGAGTTTAATTCCACCAGATACTCCACAGACCGACTGCGCATTGCTCTTCTCGTTTCGTTGCTATCCGGGCAGGCAGCTGAGTGGGCCACGGCGGTTCTTCGTTCGGATTCAGATGTCGCCTACTCCTACACCGAGTTCACCCGCCAGCTCAAGCTCACCTTTGAACATCCAGCTGCTGAGGTGGAGACCGACTCCAAGTTGTATCATCTAAAGCAGGGAGGGTCGTCCGTGAGCCGTTACACCGCGGATTTTCGTACTCTCGCCGTACAGACCGACTGGGGAGACTCCGCACTCCGGACGGCCTACTACGAGGGACTGGCTGCGCGGATAAAAGACGAGCTCGCCGGACGAGAGCTTCCAGCTACCTTGGAGGGTTTTATTCAACTCGCCCTCCGGATCGACCAACGGCTGCTCGTTCGCCCCAAGCCAGCTCCTCGTACCCTGCCACCCACCATGACTGCACTACCACACACCACGCCCTTCCTCTCCCGCTCACCAATTCCAGAAGTTCACGCCTCATTCACTGCAGCACCCACCAGGACCGTCGGTACTCCACCTCCCGCCGTGGTTGACACAGGAGTCGGGGAACCCATGCAATTAGGGCGCGCCTCCTTGACCGCTGCAGAACGGGAACGCCGATTCAGAGAGGGGCTCTGCGCGTATTGTGGATCTTCTGCACATCATCGGGCCATCTGTCCTCTGCGGCCGGGAAACGCGCAGCCCCGGTGAGAAATGGGAGGAACTCACCGGGTCCCATGTCCCTCTCCACCACCATGACCAATGATTCCCGTCTCACGGTTAAAGTATATCTCCAGTTTGGCCACAAACGGGTCGGAAGTACCGCGTTCGTCGACTCCGGGGCAGCAGGTAACTTCATTGACTCTTCCTATGCCAAAAAATTGGGGATAAAGATTGAGGCGTTATCCCAGCCTGTAACCATTACATCAGTCGATGGTCGGCCTCTCTCCTCCAGCCCCATATCCCTTCAAACCCAACCTATCACCCTCATCATTAACCAACATCAAGAACAGATCCAGTTTCACACCACCACTATCTCCTCACCACCTATCATCCTCGGACACCCTTTGCTGCTGCAGCACGACCCGCTCATATCCTGGACCCAAAGCCGGATCCTCCAATGGGGGCCGACCTGCACTGAGCTTTGCCTACGGGCCGAGGCTGGGACGTGCTCTAGGGAGTCCGAGGCCCCCGATGTCGACACAGATAAAATCCCGCTAGACTACCGGGACCTGGCTGAAGTCTTTTGTAAGAGACGTGCGACCCATCTACCACCTCATCGCTCATACGACCTGGCGATCGATCTTCAGCCAGGTGCGACACCACCCCGCGGCCATCTCTATTCATTGTCCAACACCGAGACGCAGGCGATGGAGGAGTATGTTTCCAGTGGACTTCGCCATGGTACCATCCGGCCCTCCTCCTCACCTGCCGCTGCGGGGTTCTTTTTCGTGAAGAAACGCGATGGTAGTCTACGTCCCTGTGTCGATTATCGGGGGCTCAACAATATTACCATAAAGAACCGACATCCATTGCCTCTTACCAACTCTGCCCTGGACGCCCTCTCTGGTGCCACCATCTTCACTAAGTTGGACCTCCGGAGCGCCTACAACTTGGTGCGCATCAGAGAGGGCGATGAGTGGAAGACGGCCTTCATCACCCCACAGGACATTACGAAAGTCTGGTCATCCCGTTTGGTCTCTGCAACGCACCTGCCGCTTTCCAACAGTTCATAAATGACGTTCTCAGAGACATGTTAGGCCGTTGGGTGTTCGTCTACCTGGACGACATCCTCATCTACTTCCGAACACTCAACGAGCACATCCAGCATGTCAGAGCGGTTCTAAAGAGATTGCTCGCCCACCAGCTGTACTGTAAGTTGGAGAAGTGCGCTTTCCACGAGCGCTCCACCACGTTCCTGGGTTTTGTCATCTCGCCCCAGGGTGTGGCCATGGACCCGCAGAAATTGGAAGTTGTGAGTCATTGGCCCATACCCAAGACTCTTAAACAGCTCCAGAGATTTCTCGGGTTTGCCAATTTTTATCGCCGCTTTATCCGGGACTACAGTACCGTTGCAGCGCCACTAACCGCTCTGACCCGCCCATCATCTCACCTTTTCAATCTCACCCCAACTGCTGTCTCCGCCTTCCATGAGCTCTGTCGCCGCTTCACCACTGCTCCCATCCTCCTTCACCCGGATGCTGATAAATCATTCGTTGTGGAGGTGAACGCTTCGGATGTGGGCGCCGGGGCTGTTCTCTCCCAGCGAGGTCCAGACCAAAAACTGCATCCCTGCAGTTTTTTCTCCAAGAAATTTGACGCCACTCAGCAGCGATACGGAGTAGGGGACCGCGAGCTGCTGGCCATATAGTGGGCCTTGGAGGAATGGCGACACTGGCTCCAGGGCGCCAGAGAGCCGTTCATCGTCTGGACCGACCACCAAAACCTCATTACAGTCCGCACGTTAAAACAGCTGAACCCCAGACAGGCGCGATGGGCACTATTCTTTGAAAATTACAATTTCCACCTGTCATACCGCCCGGGGTCCAAGAACACCAAAGCCGACGCCCTCTCCCGACAACACGAGGAAGACGTCCCCCCGGCGGACCCCGCGCCTGTACTACCAGCCACCAAGATCCTCGCACCGCTCAGGTGGGACCTGGAGACGAGGGTTCGCCAGGCACAAGCTACGGAGACCGCACCAGCAGGTGTGCCGCCTGGCCGACTCTACGTCCCCAACGCCATCAGGGCCGATGTGCTTCAGTGGGGACACTCCTCCCCCCTTTCAGGACACCCCGGGAGACGGCGGACCCTACTGTTTGTACAACGTGCTTTCTGGTGGCCCAGTATGAAAAAGGACGTAGATGAGTTCGTCCAGGCGTGCCCAGTGTGTGCCAGGTCCAAGGACAGAAACAGACCATCACCCGGGGAACTTCAACCACTCCCGGTTCCCCGCCGACCCTGGACACACATTGCCGTTGACTTCATCACGGGCCTGCCGGTTTCGGAAGGAAAAGACACCATCCTCACCATCGTCGACCGGTTCTCCAAAGCTGTTCACCTGGTGGCCCTCTCCGGACTCCCGTCAGCTAAAAGGACCGCTGAGCTGATATTAGAGCACGTAGTCCGCCTGCATGGGTTCCCAAAGGACAACGTCTCGGACAGGGGGCCCCAGTTCACGTCCCGGTTCTGGAAGGCCTTCTGCCGTCTGATCAATTCCACCTGCAGTCTGTCCTCCGGTTACCATCCACAGACTAACGGTCAGACGGAGCGAACCAACCAACAACTGGAGCGCTACCTGAGATGCTTAATTGCTGATCGCCAGTGCTCCTGGGCCCGCTACCTCATTTGGGCTGA